>CAUYLG010042634.1:0-44814 GCA_963573385.1 Cacajao melanocephalus | reverse complement strand
ATGCATCTAAAATGATAGATACAGGCTATGAAATTCTTTATTCTATTTGTAGCAGCTTATGCAGGTGCAGCCAAACACAAAGCTTTAGGACAAATTGTACAAACTTTACAATGTGGGATTTAAATTTAAAATATGAAACATAAAAATCTACACAAAACTGATAAAAATCAAGCACAGATACCAGGATTGAAAGTTATAATCCATGTGTGAAAGGGAGTCTTGTTTCCTTTCAAGTGCTTTATTCTGCTATGGAACAGTCTAAATGAAGATGTAAAGCCTTGCAGTTAGTTTAAATCATACACTCTGTAGATACTATACCAATTTAAAAAGTTACACGTAGACCAACAGATGTCCCTCAGTTCATCTGGATTGATAAGACACTCCAGCTGGGTCGCTGAAAACAAATCAGGCAAATGTGGAAGGAAAATCCACCCATGCAATTTGTCTGCAGAGTTTACTGATGGGCACACTGCACTCCAGGTCCATGATGGCTGCTGCTCTCTTCATCAGAGCTATCATTATAGGCTTCACGCCTCTGACCACCTCCAGAGCCTCGAGTGCTATCAAATTCCTGAAGCTCTACCTCCTCTGTTTCTCCAGTTACGTTAGGAACTTCCGGTCTAGATGGCAGAAGATCTTCTAGTTCAGAAAGCTTGTCTGGGTTGATCCAGTTGTTTTCAGGAAACTGCACATCAAACTTTATGTAAAGATCACCTTTTTCAAAGCGATTACGATACTGCGGCATCCCTTCACCTCCCTTCACCTCGAACTACCCGGACACATCCTGGTTCAATTACTTTGCCAGGGGGGTATTTCACCACAATCTGACGGCCATCAAGGTGCTTAAATGTGAACTGAAATCCACACAGAGCTTCAACAAGTCCTATTTAATATGTCATATGCAAATCATTCCCATCTCTCTGAAATACCTCATGTTCTTTCTCCTGTAGCAACAGAACAATGTCTCCTGGTTCCACTCCTGGGGCCTGGTCTGCTTCCCCAGTGAATGTAATTCTCTCTCCATGTTTCATGCCTTTGTCTACGTGGACTTCAAGAATCTTGACTTCTTTAATCACCTTCTTCCCTTCACATTTTTTACAGCAGTCTTTTTCATTAATTACCTCTCCTTCTCCATTACAATCAGAGCACACAGACTGCATCTGTTGTACCATTCCTGGAGCCAGCTGTCTGATCATGATGGGCACACCTCGACCCCGACAAGCACTCCACTTCTGGACAGCTCCAGAC
This sequence comes from Cacajao melanocephalus, assembly GCA_963573385.1. NCBI lineage: Eukaryota > Metazoa > Chordata > Mammalia > Primates > Pitheciidae > Cacajao > Cacajao melanocephalus. Next base: position 43,566 of record CAUYLG010042634.1, on the reverse strand, counting down.
TTCCCGCCTTGGCCACTGCATGCACTGCAGAGTACATTCTTGCTAAGTTGTAGTTTGGTTGTCTTGACATTATACAGATCTTCTAATGATACTTTGAGTGGATGCATCATGTCCTCTCCTCTTCTGCCATTTCGACTTCTACTCTGATTGCCCATGAAGCCGAACAATCCCCCACCAAAAATGTGAGAGAAAATATCAGCCATGCCACTGCCTGCACCGCTGCCTTCCCTTAGACCTTGCTCTCCGTATCTGTCATATAACTCACGCTTCTCAGGATTTGATAGTACTTCATATGCAAAACTTACTTCTTTAAATTTGTCTTCTGCATTTGGATTCTTATCAGGATGGTATTCCTTGGCTAACTTTCTGTATGCCTTCTTCAGCTCATTCTCTCTGGCGCTGGGTGGCACGCCCAGGATGTCGTACAGCTTCGCGTCAGCCACGTTCGCCATGGCGGCCAGAGCGCTCAGGGAGAAAGTGGCGGAGCAGATGGAGCGGAGCCGGGCGCACAAGCAGCGTCGGCGGCGGCGCAGGCCAAGGGAGACAGCCTCAAACCACTCTTAAATGATCCCTATGGAGTAGCAAATCAAATCAACCAATTCTGGGGCCACAACTGTACACTTGGGCTGAACTAATGTCTATTTTAGGTATTCTCGTCTCAGGAGAGGAGAGAACTATAACGGGAACACCCTCCTAATCAAAATATGCCTGCAGCAGAGCAAAAATTCCCAGCCCAGGACCCTCAATGGGAGCCCACCAAGAAAACATAAAAAACCTCAGGGATATGATAATTAAAGGAATTCGGGTATCAGTACCTCGAACCCAAAATATTTCCCAAGCATTTAATGTAAAACAAGGGAAAGATAAAGGGCCCACGGAATTCTTAAACAAACTTAAAAATATATATATAAAAGTAAGTCAGCCATTACTAAGTTATTGTTAATTCTCGAAGCAGGAACTAATTTATTAGGGAGGGTCTTTATGTTAAGGTTAGGCATAGGCCTATATGTTGGACAGGAAGAATGCCTTACTTGCTTAAATCTGCTCCTTATAAAATGATCTATGGGCTGCCGTATCTAAATTCCACTGCTAACCTCTCTACATTTGTAATAAAAAATCAGTTTCTCAAAAACTATATATTAGGTTTGTCACCACCTTTTTTTTCCCTCAAGACTTAAGGTCTTCTAGCACAAACGCCACTCCTTGAATTTCCAGTCCACCACCACAAGCTCAGAGACCACATACTCGTCAGAAGTTGGAAAGAGGGAAAGCTCGAACCCATCTGGGAAGGACCTTATCTAGTACTCGTAACAACTGAAGCGTGTGTGTGGACTGCTGACAAAGGATGGACTAATCATACCTGAGTGAAAAAGGCATCACCCTCTCCAGAATCATGGACCACCATTCCGGAGCCCACCCCAACCAGAGTAACGTTGAAAAGAAAGGTTTAATTTGTCTCTTCCTCCTTTTCCTCCTCTCCCCAGCTACCTCACATCTTATTATCAATGTAACTAGGTCTAATTCTCCTCAAACCATTACCTTTGAAAAAGTTAGCCTCTTCAGAAAAGTACCTTTGCCCTTCCAAGATAAATAACTGCCTATAAAAGTCACTCTTTCACCAGAAGGGCACAGGGCAGTCAGTGGAGGTTCTGTTATGGTCGGGGAGATGCGGTCTGGAGCACCAAGTGTCAAGGCTGGACCTCCCCAGGAGGAGGTTGCGTTAAACTAAAACCCTACATCACTGGGCACAGTGGCGCGTGCCTATAGTCCCAGCTATTCGGGAGGCTGAGGCTGGAGGATCTCTTGAGTCCAGGATTTCTGGGCTATAGTGCGCTATGCTGATCAGGTGTCCACACTAAGTTCGGCATCAATATGGTGACCTCCCGGGAGCGGGGGACCACCAGGTTGCCTAAGGAGGGGTGAACCGGCCCAGGCCAGAAACGGAGCAGGTCAAAACTCCTGTGCTGATCAGTAGTGGGATCGCACCTGTGAATAGCCACTGCACTCCAGCCTGGGCAACGTGGTGAGACCCCGTCTCTTAAAACAAAACACACACAAAAAAACCCTACATCCACTTTACCAACTCCCTCTAATTGTCAGCTTCAACAATGTAACCCTATGCAAATCTCTACCACTGTCCCCACCTCTACTGACACTAACTCCACTTTAGGTGGCCTCTAACGGCCTAGAGGCCACCTAAAGAACAGACCCTAGAACAGACCCTATAGGATCCTTTAAGATGCCCTTCATTGCTCCTCCACCTGCTTCCCTTCCTCCTCCTTCTAAACCTTCTTCCAATCAAACAGTTACTCTTTTCATACCCGATGATGAAACTGTTGTAGACATTGCAGAAGTTAAAGATTTAAAACAAACTTTAGCGATTGAAATGGGATACCAAGATGTGAATGCCTGGCTGGAATGAAGTAAATATTCTGTTAGGACGTTAAACAAAAGCGACTGTTATACTCGTGCGGCAGGCAGGCCGGAGGCCCACATAGTCCCCTTTCCACTTAGATAGTCTTCTGACCGACTGGGCATAAGCTGCATGGTAGGTCTCTTTCAAATCCCCACAGCCTGGGGCAATGAGGTGTGCAAAGCTCTCTCACTGCTATTCCCTGAAGTTAAAGGCTCTGCAGGTCAGCCCCCAGGGTTCATCTAGCCTCTAGCCCCGGATGTTAATTTTACCTTGTGTTTCTCATGGCGGGGTAAAAATTAACATCTCTCAGAGACCTAAAAGAATGCAGTGAAACCAAGCCTTTCCAAGAGCTTACCACTCAAGTTGCTTTTGTTCATTCCTGCGCAGATGTATAGTGGTACTGCAGTGGACTACTATTAGGTACTCTGCCAAGTAACTGGAGTGGCACTTGCTTCTGGTCCAATTGGCCATCCCTTTCACCCTGGCATTCTGTCAACATAACCGGAAAAGGAATCAAATACAAAGAATTGCTCCTCATGAGTCTTTTGAACCTCACATTTATATAAATGCTGTTGGGGTCCCATGAAGGGTACCAGATGAATTTAAAGCTCAAAATCAAATAGCTACAGGATTTGAATCTGCACTGTTTTGGTGGTCAACTATAAACAAAAATGTAGATTGGATAAACTACATCTACTACAATCAACAGTGGTTTGTCAGTTACATCAGAGATGCTATTAATAGGACAGCTGAACAATTAGGCCCCACCAGCCAAATGGCCTGGGAAAACAGAATAGCCCTTGACATGATGTTAGCAAAAAAACGTGGAGTCTGTGTCATGATGGAAGTTCATTGCTGTACTGTTATCCCTAACAACACAGCCCCTGATGGAACAATTACAAAGGCCTTACAAGGCCTTACCTCCTTACCAAATGAGTCAGCCAAGAATTCTGGAATAAATGACCCCTCACAAGTCTTATGGAAAGGTGATTTGGTAAATGGAAGGGACTTATGCCTTCAATATTAACCTCTCTTGCAATTGTCATAAATGTACTCATTTTTGTAGGATGCTGCATCATACCCTGTATCTGGGGGTTAATGTCAAGACTTATAGAAAGAGCTCTCACAAGACCCTCCCTTACCCCTTCTCTTCCATACTCAGATAAGTTCTTATTCTTAAATGATCAAGAAGAGCAACAAAGCCAAATCATGCTACAAAAATATGAAGAGGAAGAATTATCAAAAGACAAAGGGAAAATCGTTAGGAATAATGAATTGCTCTTCAAAAGGTTTAATTGTGTAATGTTTTTATCCTATGTTCAAAAGCCTAACTTCCTTGTATATTCTTGTTTCCAGCCTGCAAACCACCCTCCCACTCTAGTTATGCCCAGACATGCCCAGACATGCCCAGACATGTCCATACATGCCTTGTACTATAACAGACAAACCATTCCCACCCCCTCCTTCCCTTACAAAGTGCACGCTTACCATATTCAGAAAATTTTAAGTCTTAGCCAACCAGGATCAGCTTTGATTGTGTGGTGCAATCCTATCCAATAGGGGAAGGACAACAGGAACTGTGTTAGGGATACAAACCCCTTCTCTCCTTTGTTTGGTGTGCTCTTGTGATTGTGACTGACGCAGGCAGCACCCTTCTGCAGAAAAGTTAATTGCCTTGCTGAGAAAACTTTTTGCCTGAGTGCTAGCTCTTCTTTGTGGCACCAAGCATTTTTTTCCAACATTGATCAAACCCAATGGGAAAAAGACTGAAACAACAAAAACAGAACAAACAACAACAAAACAGTTAAGCAAAACAAATAATCACATGATTTAGATGATGACTGAGCTTTCTAGTGGTAAGGAGAAATTAAGACCAGCTTGTGGTCAATGTTAACTTAAGCCAAGACTACCCCAATTCAGCTACTTACCTAGGGATAGGTCTCAGGCTGAAGACTGCTCTTTACCATCCTAGAAGCAGAAAAAAAAACCTCTCATCTTTCCCTGTTGGATGTGAGCTCAAACACCATAAAGGAGTTACCTCCCTTCCATCATCTTGGAAGCAGGAAAAACTTACCTTCCTTGTGTTAAAAGCAAGTAAAACTCCCCCACAAAAGGAGTTATACAGCAAAATACACTTTAGATCTTGAAATTTTGAGAGATCAGGGATTCTCTGGAGGGGGTGCTTCCAGATCTCAGCAGATTGTCCTAGTGGTTTGAGCAATAAAAATAGCTCAAGCTGGTACCAAGCACCAATAGATTTGTCAAAGATCAGGGGCACCTCCACTCAGAATTCTTCTGTGGTTACCAAAAGATGAATGCTCAAAATCTGAGAAAGGTCTCGGTTAATTTAGAAAGTTTATTTTGACAATGTTGATGGCATGACACAGCCTCAGGAGGTCCCAAAGACATGTCCCCAAAGTGGTCAGAGCACAGTTTAGTTTTATACATTTTAGGGAGACATGAGACCAGTCAACATATGTAAGATGAACATTGGTTGGGTCTGGAAAGATGGAGAGAGGGCTTCCTGCTCATAGGTGGATAAGAGACAAATGGTTGTATTCTTCTGAGTTTCTGATTAGCCTCTCCAAAGGAGGCAATCAGATATGCATTTATCTTGGGGATCAGAGGGGTGACTTTGAAAGAACAGGAGGCAGGTTTTCTGTAAGCAGTCCCTAGCTTGACTTTTCCCTTTAGCTTAGTGATTTTGAGGGCTCAAGATATTTTTCTTTCAGACCTCCTCAGTAGAATTCTTTCTTCTAACGAGGCAAGAATTGAGGTTGGTGCAGACCTGTACAGATTTGCCACCTCTAATGTGAGGACCATGACCTGTGACACAGTCCCTGGAGGTCCTGAGAACATGGACCCAAAGCAGTTTAGTTACAGATTGGTTTTATATGGTTTAGGGAGACATCAGACGTTAATCAATATGAGCAAGGTATGCGTTGGTTCCTTCCAGTGGAGGGTGGAGCTTACAGGTCATAGGCAAATTCAAAGATTTTTCTGATTGGCACTGTGCATGGTGGCTCATACCTGTAATTCCAGCACTTTGGAAAGCCAACACGGGTAGATCACTTGAGGCCAGGAGTTCAAGATCAGCTTGCACCAACATGGTGAAACCCTGTCTTTACTAAAAATACTAAAATTAGCTGGGTATGGTGGCTGGGTGCAGTGGCTCATGTGTGTAATACCAGCCCTTTGGGAGGCTGAGGCGGGCAGATCACAAGGTCAGGAGATGGAGACCATGGGGGCCAACATGGTGAAACCTTGTCTGTAATAAACATATTTTAAAAAATTAGCTGAGTGTGGTAATGCATGCCTGTAGTCCCAGCTACTCAGGAGGCTGAGGCAGGAGAATTGCTTGAACCCAGGAGGTGGAGATTGCAGTGAGCTGAGATAGTGCCACTGCACTACAGCCTGGGTGACAATGTGAGACTCTGTCTCAAAAAAAAAAAAAAGAAAATTAGCTAGGTATGGTGGCACACCTGTAATTCCAGCTACTTGGGAGGCTGAGGCATGAGAATAGCTTGAACCAGGGAGATGGAGGTTGTAGTGAGCAGAGATCAGCCACTGCCTGGGCAACAGAGCGAGTCTGTTTAAAAAAAAAAAATTTTTTTTTTCTGATTTTCAATTGGTTGAAAGAATTAAGTTATTATCTAAAGACTTGGAATTTTAGTATATAACAAAAAAATTTTTTTAATTAAAAATTAAAAAAACAAAAGACAACGTGGAATCAATAGAAAGAAGTGTCTGGGTTAAGGTTCTTATTATATAAAATAGATGGTAAATGTCTCTTATAAGGCCTTAAAAGTTTCCAGACTTAGTTAAATCTCCCCTAGATCAAGATAAAGCCTGGAAAGAGGAGGGGATTCTCTACAGATTCTAGATTTCCCCCACAAGAGACAGCTTTTCAGGGCTATTTTAAAAATGTAAAAGGAATATATTTTGGGGGTAAAATACATCGATTTCTTTCAGGGCCTGCTATCTGACATGTCATGGTAGGGTCAGGTTGGAATTTGGTATCACTGCTGCAAAGAGTCTGTTTTGTGTCTTAAGATCAGAATGTTTTAAGATCTCTGTTTTAATGTTTTAATGCTGGTCCGTTGTGTCTGGATTCTAAAGGGAGGAGGGGATAATGAGGCATGTCCTAAACCCCTTGCCATCACAGCCTGAGTTAACTTTTCAGGTTTACTTTGGAATGCCCTTGGTTAAGAGGAATGTCCATTCAGTTGGCTGGGAGGCTTAGAATTTTATTTTTGCTGGGCTTGAGAGATACATAATGAAAAATAAATAAAATAGAAAAAAAAACAGAATTTTACTTTTGCCTTACAGTTTCCCAAAATGTCCAGTGAGCCTCACCTCTCCTTTAGAAGTATCGCCCCTGTGCCCACAAAAATCCCTGCAAAGCCTGCAAGGGCCACCTTAAAGCCTGTGCCACCTTAAGCAGGCCCCACCCCTGGCCCAGCCAATGGGCTGGCGGCGGCCACCAGCTGCCGCCACAGTGGCTGACTGGTCGGTCACCCTGCCCACCCGACCCAGTGCTCACACCCTCTGGTGGGTCCTAGTGCTCACACCCTCTGACTGGTGTCTGGCTATGGCCCAATTGCTCCGGGCTGCGACCTGGGGGCTGTTCCCCTGGAGAAGCTACTGCTCCCAGAAGGCAAAGGTAGGGGGAGAGAAGAGAAGTGCCTGGCGGGGCAGGGTGGGGAGAGGGGAGCAGGGAGTCTTATCCCAAGTTTCCCGGGCTCTGTGACGCCCCAGCACCAAGTGACCTGACCTTGGGCAAAAGGGCACTGGGCTGACCCTGTGGCAAATAGGGGTGTAGGGTAAGCTGAGGCCCCACTGCTACCATGAGTGGGGCTGGGGATTCAAATGGGTGCTCCTGGGTGGCTCTGGAATAAAGCACACCTGTGGAAGAATGCCCTGAAGGAGAGGACCTGGGTTCCAGGCCAGGCTCTGTCCTTAACTGGGCCTCCATTTCTCATCTGCAAAATGGGAAGAAACCCCCTGAAGGGCTCCAGAAGCCCCCAGCCAAGGGAGAGTAGGGAGGGGGCAGTGGAAGCTTTCCCTCCCTGCCATTCCCTTATCAAGCTCTGAGTCCCTTGTGGCTAGGGCAGTGCTTAGTTGGCTCTGGGGAAAGGAGGAAGTGACCTTTCCAGTTCACTCAGGCAGGGCTGGCTGTTGAAGGAACCTGGCCGATAGCCTTTTTTGCAGAGTGAATTCTGGTTTTTATTTTTATTTGGCTGGCTGGGCACTGTGGCTCACGCCTGTAATCCCAGCACTTTGGGAGGCCAAGGCAGGTGGATTGCTTGACTCCAAGAGTTAGAAACCATCCTGGGCAACATAGACACTGTTTTTATTTTTTAAAAAAATTATTTTTAAATTCTGGTGGTGTTTCTTCTGAGGGGAAACTTTGACCCCAATGGTTCTGTTTGGAAAACAGGCATTTCTGGAGAGCGGATTTGTTTAAAACCTGGCAAGGATGGTGTCAGTGAGAGGTGGGAGGGGAGGGCCACTCCAGTCCCCAGCCCTCCCCCCTGACACTGGGGCAGGGCTGTGGCCCCAGGTGTTTTTCGGGGGACTCTGGCAGTGTGTTTCTCCCCTACAGGGCGAGCTCTGCGGGGACTTCGTGGAGGCTCTGAAGGCCGTGGTGGGAGGCTCCCACGTGTCCACTGCCGCTGCGGTCCGAGAGCAGCACGGGCGCGATGAGTCGGTGCACAGGTGTGGGGAAGCTCGCGGGGCCCTCCCCTGTCTTCTGGATTCAACCGCAGCTGGGAGCGAGGCCCCTGGGTTGCCTTCCTCCTCAGTCACCTGTTTTGGGGTGCTCTGGCGTGTTCTCTGCCCCTCGCTCACTGTAGCCTCGGGACCAGAGGGCGCCACGCCCCCCTAAATCGCTGAGGGTCTGGTTCTAGGTGCCAACCTCCGGATGCTGTGGTGTGGCCCCAGAACGTGGAGCAGGTCAGCCGAGTGGCAGCCCTCTGCTACGGCCAAGGTGTGCCCATCATCCCATTCGGCACTGGCACCGGGTTGGAGGGTGGCGTCTGCGCTGTGCAGGTACAGTGGGGCTCCCCTGCCCGCCCCGGGGCTGATCCCACCACACCGTGGCACACCTGTGGCTGCCTCCCCCGCCACACGCGGCTCCTTGGGTCCGCTCCCGCCCGCGGGCTGCCTGCCTCTCGGGTTCTGGTCTGGCTGCTAGGGGGTCACCCGCGGGGTGTAGCCCGAGGGCTGTGGCCAGGTCAGAGACCCAGGTCCGCAGTCGTGTCAGCACCCGCCCCCACCAGGGCGGCGTCTGCGTTAACCTGACGCAGATGGACCAGATCCTGGAGCTGAACCTGGAGGACTTCTCTGTGGTGGTGGAGCCCGGCGTCACCCGCAAAGCCCTTAACACCCACCTGCGGGACAGCGGCCTCTGGTTTCCCGTGGGTAGGACTCGCGGACCTTGGGGCCCTGAGGACACCTTGGAAGCTGGGCTGCGTCTGGGGTTCAGGGGACCTTCCTCCCCCAGCCTGAGGGAAAGGGCCTCCCGTCTCTGAAGCTGCCTTCTCCTGCACGCCGCCCTCCAGATCCAGGCGCCGACGCTTCTCTCTGCGGCATGGCGGCCACCGCGGCTTCGGGCACCAACGCGGTCCGCTACGGCACCATGCGGGACAACGTGCTCAACCTGGAGGTGGTGCTGCCAGACGGGCGGCTGCTGCACACGGCGGGCCCAGGCCGGCACTTCCGGTGAGCGCCCTCTGCTGGGGCCCTGGGCACTGCTGGGGGGCTGCACTGCAGAGGCCGGGCTGTGAAAGGCGCCTCCTGCAGGCCCCCTGGTTTGGCGGGCTAGGCTTCCCCAGGCTCTGAAGCCCCACCTGGGCCAAAGTGGGTGGGACAAGGGATTGCTCTCCCTGCGTGAGGCTGATTTGGTTTGTGGAGCAGAAAGCACTGGGCCGGGGAATCTGGGCCGGAGGGAGGCCAGCCCAGACCTCATTGCCTGCGGTCGGTGTCTTGGGTTCTAGCCTGGGCTCTGACCAGAAATCCCTCATCACATGGCCTAGCACTCACCTTGTGTGTCCCTGGGACCTAGGAAGAGTGCAGCAGGCTACAATCTCACAGGGCTCTTCGTGGGCTCGGAGGGGACGCTGGGCCTCATCACAGCCACCACCCTGCGCCTGCACCCTGCCCCTGAGGCCACAGTGGCTGCCACGTGTGCGTTCCCCAGTGTCCAGGCTGCTGTGGACAGCACTGTACACATCCTCCAGGCTGCAGTGCCCGTGGCCCGCATTGGTGAGCTGAGGGCTGGGGCAGTCAGGGTGGGCTCCATGGAAGAGGCCGCCTGGGAAGGCCAGGCCTCACCTGACCTGCCCTCTCCCTGGATCCAGAGTTCCTGGATGAAGTCATGATGGATGCCTGCAATAGGTACAGCAAGCTGAATTACCCGGTGGCACCCACACTCTTCCTGGAGTTCCATGGCTCCCGGCAGGCACTGGAGGAGCAGCTGCAGCGCACAGGTATGCTGGGGTGGAGTGGGGCAGTAGGGTGGGCGGCTGCTGCGGCCCTGTGTCAGCCCTCCTCCCCCAACTGCAGAAGAGATAGTCCAGCAGAACGGAGCCTCTGACTTCTCCTGGGCCAAGGAGGCCAAGGAGCGCAGCCAGCTTTGGGCAGCACGGCATAATGCCTGGTACGCAGCCCTGGCCCTGCGGCCAGGCTGCAAGGTGAGCTGGGGCTGGGCTGCAGGTGGGGCCCACAAACCACCTTAGTGCACAGAGCAGCAGGCTGAGCCCCCGCCTGGCTGAGCAAGTGCTAGAACTGGGGGCTGCAGACCACCCCACCCAGCTGTTCAGACACCATCTACAGGGAAAGCACAGTTGTCTGCTAAGCCCTCAGAAGCCCTTCCTGTGAGCCAGGTCATGGGAATGGTGGGAATGCTCTTGGGAATTGTAAACAGGGAAGGCTTCCTGGAGGAAGAGATGATAGAGACAGAGATGTCGGCCTAACTTGGGAAAGGGAAGTCTGGGCTCCAGGCAGCTATGCAAAGGCTCGGCAGCCTGGGGGTCAGGGTGGTAGCCACGGGGGAGTGTGGACAGCCTCTGCAGGGAGGGTGGCAAGCACACCTGGGCCAGTGGTCTCCTGCATTGTGTTGGGGGGAGGTGAGGGCTGAGGCCTAGAAAAGAGCAGGACATTTCCTTGTGTGAGGCCAGGAGCTGAGGCCCAGTGCCCCCAGACCCATCCTCAGCCTTGACCACGGTGACCCTCTACCCCCAGGCAGGTAGGGGTGACTCACAGGCCTCCCCTCTGACCAGGGCTACTCCACAGACGTGTGTGTGCCCATCTCCCAGCTGCCGGAGATCGTGGTGCAAACCAAGGAGGATCTGAATGCCTCGGGACTCACAGGTTCTGCCCACCCTGCTGCTGGGGAGAGGTGGGGAGGTGTTGGGGCTGACCAGAGCCTGGGCCAGCAGGAGGCAGAAGGAGGGCTGGGCTGGAGAATAGCTCTGTCCTCTGGGCCCCCAGGAAGCATTGTCGGACATGTGGGTGACGGCAACTTCCACTGCATCCTGGTGGTTAACCCTGATGACGCCGAGGAACTGGGCAGGGTCAAGGCTTTTGCAGAACAGCTGGGCAGGTAGGAGCAAAGCCAGGGACAAGGAGAGCTGAGGGCAGCCGCAAGGTGGCCCACTGAAGATGTCTCCTCCCTGCCTCAGGCGGGCACTGGCCCTCCATGGAACGTGCACTGGGGAGCATGGCATCGGGCTGGGCAAGCGGCAGCTGCTGCAGGAGGAGGTGGGCGCTGTGGGTGTGGAGACTATGCGGCAGCTCAAGGCCGTGCTGGACCCCCGAGGCCTCATGAACCCGGGCAAAGTGCTGTGAGGGGCTCTGAGCACTTAGCCCACAGGTTCCCAGACTACGGAGCCCGTTCTGGAACTTTTCTTCATGCTACAGCCCCTGCTAGGGATAGAGAGAAGCTGATGCTGTCACTCTGCCAGTGAGCCCACAGAGAAGCCTGGGCACGGGGTTAATCCCCAGACCTCTGGCTGGCCCCAGGAGCCTTTAGCTCAGTAAATGACCCAGGGTGGTTCCCGGCAAAGCTGCTTCCTCTCTGTTTCTACGCATCCTGTCCTGGCTGGAAGAGATGGTCTGAGTCCACTCAAGACTCTGACGACCTCTCCCCCGAGGCCTCCCACTGCAGGGGGACCCTTCCCCCTTCACCTAGTGACAGAACACTCCTCTCCTGATATGGGAAGCGACCTCCCATGCCATGCTGATAAGTCTTCTCCTTGGTGCCTCTTCAAATAAATCTGAAATCAACCTGAAACCCACGTGCAACTAAGGTTCTCTGTCCTTTGGCCAGTGACCTCTTCGTTTTGGATCTCTGACGTCTTGCAGCCTGGGGAGGGGTGGTGCTCAGGCTTCCGAAGAGTGGCAAGCACACCTGGGCCAGTGGTCTCCTGCAGGGACAGAACCCAGGTCCCTGTCCCAGTTACTCCACCTCAGACCTGAGGACCTGCCCATGGCAGATGTCACTTAGGATGGGGTCCCCAACCGGGCCTGAACTGGGCCTCTGAACACACTGATTGTGTTCCTCAGCAGCTGCTATGTCTTTAGAAGCAGGTGAAACTTTTTGCACCTGCTCTCCTTGGGGTGATACATCATACTACCAGCTGTTTTGCCCTCAAGGTCTGTCCACCCTGGCTAGGGCCTGCCTGTCTTGGGCTGCAGCCCGTCTTGAGACCTTGGCAGTTGTTCCCCCTAAGCCCACAAGAGGGCACCTGACATCACAAAGCTCAGATACACCGGCATCTGCTCCAGACTCAGGACTCATTTCTGCCCAGGGACTGCAGCTCTCAGCCCTGGGCAAACCTCCTCCCTGGGTCAGGGAAGGCCTGGCAGCCTGGAAGCCGGGCTAAGTCCTCCACCCCCTGACAGGTCCCAGGAACCTGTAGTGCTGTCTCATCTTCCTTGCCTTTTCAGCCTTCGGTCTCCTTAGGAAAGGGGCATGTCATACCCCATGCCCTCCCTGGCCTCCAACCTGCTCCTCCTCCCAACAGCTGTTCAGTGCTTAGGTGGGCTGCTAGGCTTTGGGCAGAGGCAGCTGTGCTGAGATACTTCAGTCCAACTTCAGTTTTTGGAACCCCTCCTCCGAGCTAACACCGGGCTCCAGCAGACAGCAGTGACACCGACCTGAGCCTGGAGGCTACTCCTCTGTGACATTTCTGTCCCACTCTGCCCTCATGGGGAGTAGAGACTGTGCCAGGGGCTGACTGATTGGTGACAAATCTCAGCCCTTTCCCCAAAACACCCCAGCACACGTGTGCTCATCACCGAGGCAGCCCTCTCGCCCTCCCCTTCCAGCCAGCCAGCCAGCCAGCCACCCACTCTTGCAGGTGAGAATCCTGCAGGGGCCAGGCTCTCCCTCCTGAGTAGGGCTTGTCTGTGATGCACCCTCCAGTGCCTGGCAACTAGGAGGCGCTCAGCAAATGACCATTTCCCCACAATCTTTTATTAAGAAAAATTCCAAACATACAGAAAAGTTGAAAGAACAAGTACACTGTTCACTGAAATACCAGCCACTGCAGATTCAACAATGAACATTTTGGCCTTATTTGCTTTGTGTATTTTGGGGGGAATCATTTGGAATTAAATTACACATTTTTTGAAGGCATTCACCTATATAATTCAGCATCTATCTCCTAAGAATGAGGACATTCTCCCATGAACCTCGGTTCCATTAGATGGCTATTAGAGGAATGGTTGTTCTTAGTGAGGGGCTCACGTCCAGGAACCTCATAAAGTGTGCTAGGCCCTTAGCAGAGTGGGTAGAATCTGCTCCCCAGTTCCCTCACATCCTCTCCCATCCCAGAAAGGCAGAACAGAGGCAACACGGGATTCTGGAGAGCTGTCGGGATGGAGGATGGCAAACACAAGCTCCACTTGGGAAGCCTAGACAGCCCCAATCCCACCCCCACACCAAGAGCGGGCAACCTGGGTCCAAATTCAGGATACTGCAGCCGACAGAGGGCTGCAGTGTGCCAGGTAGGAATGAAGTCGCTGGGGGTGGGGGTGAGCACCAGCCCCTAGAGCCTGGAATAGCACCCGGCGTGGGCTACAGCCCTGCCCCACCCAACTCACAGCTGCTTGGCTCACCCATGGCACTGCCTAAACAGCGGACTCAAGCTGCCAAGGTGGGCACACAAAGCCTCCGTTTCCAGGTCCAGGGGTCAGACAAGGAGATCTCCTTCAGGGCTGGGCCCTGCCTCGCCAGCTTTGCTGGTGGAATTAAATATAGCACAGGGAGACACAGTTGCCAGGCAGAAGCAGGAGGTGCTGTGAATAGAACAGTGCCCTTTGTGGTGACAAAGCTATGGGGAGCCTGCTGTGACTGCCAGGACCTGCAGGGCAACTCCCCCGGCCCACAGTGGCCTCGGAGCTGCATGATTTTGTCCCTGCTTCACATGGGAAACATCTGAAGTTCAGATGAAGCCGTTTCCCACAATCAGCCTGCCAGGCAGGAGAGCCTGAATGCAGTGTAGAGCCACGTTCCTGCCGCCAGCTCTCACAACAGCCCCAAGGTCTTCACCCCAGACGGGTCCGCGCTGAGGCCCAGGCTCCGAACCACCAAGTCTTCTTCAGTGTTTCTCCGCTGGCCCTGCCTCATGTTTGCCCACTGGCCTGTTGTGAATGCCCTTGCAGAGTAGGTGCTTCTGGAAGCATCTCATGGAGGGTGACTGCGGAACCAGGGGCTGTGGCAGCAGGGAGATGGTCCGGCACATCAGGCGGGCCTGAGAAGGGTCAGAGCAGAGAGGGTGTGTAGTCGTCTCCCTCCAGAGCTTTCCCTTGCTGGCTCTGCAGGAGGCTCTGGAATGCTGCTCCGGGAGCCCGCTGGGCACGGGGACACAGGCCAGGCCTGCACTGCTGCTCCCTGCCTGAAGCTGCCCGCCCAGCCCACAGTTTGCCAACTTCTGTGAGCCTGAGCTGCTGGTTCCGGTTCAAGGGCTCCAAGCTGGCACAGCCCCAAACCAGGGCCTCTTCCTGGGCCTCAATGAAGCATGCCCGTGAGTCAGCACTGAGATGCAAACTGAGCAACAGGCAGGGCGAGTGGAACGTGGGATGGGGAGCACAGGCTGGAAGGAGGGGGGCTGGGCCCACAGCTGGAAGAACCCACATCCTTGCAGCCACCGGTGGCTGCAACATCTTGGCCCCTGCAGATCTTTCCAGAGTTCCGGCACAATTACTCCACAGAGGAGGGCAGATTGGTTCCATGATGCTTAAGAGGTCAGGAAGCTTATAGGAGGCACACCTGACTTGCCACTTTCCCTCCACCCAGGCCTGACAGTCTGAGGACCAATTCACACACCTGGAGCCCCAAGCAGTAGCCTAAAGGAATGCTAGAGAGGTAGGTGAGGGAGTGGAGGCAGGCCCTTGCCCCCATTTCTTGATTGTATAACAACACTTCATTAAAATAAAAATCACACAGTGCATCTTTTATTAGACATTTTAATACCATATCAAAACACCTTGACTAATGAAGAAAGCTTTTCTCCCAAGCTTCGAACATTTTTTAAAACATTTTATGAGTTTTTTTGTATTTAATATATAAATACAGAAACCTATCTTGCATGGGCTGATGCCACGTGTGAACATCAATGGCTAAAATGTTCTCAAACATAGTGCCTGAAAACAGGGTAGCTGTACATATTTCTTAGTAAGTCTTTTTTTTGTTTGTTTAAGTTTTCTGGAAAAAAAAATCCACAAGGGCCTAAGAATAATGTTCAGGCATTTTTGCAGGACACTTGTGATTGTTAAATCCTCTGAACTGACCGGAACCAGGAGGAAAGGAGGCAAAAGAGATGGGATCAGTGGGAAGAAAGTTCTTGATGGGTTGTTTTTTGGCAATGAAGTCAAGATATTAGGCTCTCAAGGGGAGAAAAGAGCAAAACCAAGCCAGAAAAGTAGAGGGAAAAAAACCAAACCCAAAGTAGAGAAGTTGGTGGTAGAGAGGGTGAGCTGGGGCAGGGAAAGAGACTGTGTGCTCGCCTGCCATCCGAAGGCTGGCGGCGAGGGCTTGGCTGTGTTCGTCTGTCACTGAGAGGGTTATGGCTGGGCAGCAAACAGCAAGCTGTAAACATCACGAGGGAAAACACCAGTCGACACTAGACTTTTTTTTTATATAATTTTTTTTGTAAACACTTTAAAGACAGACCCACAATGCCTTTCAAAGGTGAAAAAGAAAATGCCCTTTCCCTCCTGGGCTGAGGGGTGAGGGGAAGGATAGCAGTTGATTCATTCTTCTTTCAAACTTGCTCTCATCCAATTTGGTGTCCTCAGGGAGGAAGGGAGAACCATAATCTGGAAGTCAGTGCAGAAGGGGTGCCCTGTTCCCGCTGGTGTCCCAAGCTCAGCTCTGCCCCAGGGTTCGGTGAGCCTCCTCCTGGGAGCAGGGGCTGTCTGTCCCTGTGTGGACCGTAATAAGTAAGTCGTGCTCCGTCGGGCCGAGGGCTGGCTGCTGCATCCCAGAGCAGCTGCATCCCAAGAGGGCAGGCAGGGCTGGGGCGTCTGCACAGGACCCCCGAAGCCACACAGCACGTGGGGAATTTGCAGCCATGCGCCTGGGTAGGTTCTACTCCCCTGCCTCTCTCCCCCTCGCTCTTTCTTCTCCCCTTGTCATCAGTTTTTGAGGTGAAGTTAAAAAGAGCAAATGTCCCTGATTTGTCTGACATCATCAGCTGTTCTGGGAGTTTACTTGGAATAAATAAAATAAACCTAACAAAAGAAAACAAAAACAAGAGAGAGAGAAAGGGAGGGAGGAAGAAAAGAGGCCCCAAAACCTTTGGCTGTGAGATGAGTTGCGCTTTTTGGTTTTTATGGGGGTTTTGTCTACTTTGTTTTTACCAGAAAAAGGAAAATGCCAGCCCAGAACTTTGAAGGGACAGGTGAGATGGGGGTCAGGGAGGATGGTTGACAGCAGTGTACCCCTAGGGGAGACCTGGGGAGGCCAGACCCCGCAGTGAGCCGCGGATGTGTGGAGTCAGCACCCAGTACTGTGGGATGGAGGGGTCGAGTCTGGCCTGGAGGCCTCAGATTCATCTGGAAGCCACGAGGGAAGAACCAGCGGTAAAGTGATCGCTGACAAGCACTTTGCAGGGAACAATGTGCCGCCTCCATGGCTGTCTGTTCAGTAAGTGCAATGTCCTTACGGCAGCAGGGAGCAAGATTATCCCCGTCACCAAAGAAGAGGCGGAGACTCAGAGGTGAGCGAGGATGGGCCGCGCCAGGCACACACCAGCGCTCGGGCTCCTTTTCCTGCTTGTGCACACTCCCAACAAGAAAGATCTTCCTGAACTTTCTTGAGGAATGTAGACTGCACCGGTCAATTCCCCAAGGAATCCCAACTCTTCTGAGCCTGTTCTTCATAACTGCCCATGTCAGTTTGTATCTCTTGTCCTTCCCAGAGAAAATCATTTCCAGATAACTACCTGCTAACTGATAAGGTGCTCCTTCCCTCTGCTCCTGCTTTCTTCTTGGTGGCATAAGGGCAGCTCCGTTCCCCCACCTACAGGCCCCTAAAGTGACCCGACCCCAAGCCTTGAGGCCGGAGCACTCCCACCGTGGGCTCACCTTTGAGAGGAGTCAGCAAGCAAGCCCGCAGGTCAGTCCGCAGGGTGTTCCGGACACGATCTGTTCACTTCAAACCATGAGTCGATGCAGCTGTGGGGAGGGGCCGCAAGAGAAACTGCGTTACCTGCTGCCCAGGCTGTTTTGAAGGGGATCTTTCAAAGGGCCAGACTCCTGAGCAGGAGCTTCCTAAGTCTCTTCTGAAAGGACCCCAGGGAAACACAGTCATGTCTCCAGATATCCCTACTTTCTGAAGCAGGAAGAAGAGAGAACACCAAGACTGGTCTTGGCCTAGCCGGAGACAGCAGTGGTGGGTACAGGCTCAGGGGGATCTGGTGCAGTAGGAAGGGGCAGAGCGACCTTGGGAAGGACCAAAGCTTTCTGTGCACAAAGCCCAGGAGGATGGCAGCAGCCACCATTGAGACGGTGAGAGTGGTGGACCCTGCAGGGCAGCTAGTCAGCTGTCTCCAAGACTCCAAGGGCAGGGAAGCGGGAACAGTGGCATGGCAGGAAGGCCATGGCTATGGGCACTTGGGTCCTGAAAGAGCCCCTTCCTGGGTCAAAAGAACAGCTATGAGGCTCCCTCCCAGTGGGTGACCTCTTAGGAGAGCCCCAACCTCTACCCCTCAGCCATGATCAGCTGATCAGCAGCAGCATCGAGTCTTTCCTGCAAGAGGCGGGAGGGGAGCCAGGCAGTGAAGCCCTGGTCTCCAGTGTTTACAGAAAAAGGCTCTCTGCATCAAAGAGGGAACAGAGTTTGCCCCAAGACAGCTTCCTGATTTGTAAACCAACATCTGGGCATTTTCAAAGACAGGAACCAGACAGATAATTTGCATAATTCTTCCCTAGGGCCAAAGATTTCCTTTTCTGGTTCTGGTTAATGTTCCCTGGGACACTGCAAGGCTCTGCGCTAGGAACTACACCAAGAAGCTCTTCCAGGCCAGCCTTGAGCCTCCTCTGCACCAGCCATGCCGCGTGCCGTGCCATGCCGTACCCGGTTGTCACCCTGTACAGCAGTGGCCCTGAGAGGCAGGCTTTGAAAGACCTATGTGTCAGGAAGAAGCTCTGGGGTTGAGGACTTGCACAGCAGGTGCTGGCCACAGGCAGCACAGTGTCCTCCTGTCTTGGGCAAGAAGGTGTCTTCTTTCCAGCTGAAAACAAGGGGGAGGCTCACACTGGAGCCTGAGGATGAATCTGGGCCCTGCTACTTATAACTGCACCCAGCACCCCTCAGGAAATGGCTCTTCCTGCCTCCTGGCCCTCTAGGGAGAAGGCCAGTGCAAGGCCGTGGCACACTCTCTGCCTGGCCTTCCTCGCACAGATTGACGTCCTCCCCCTGTGAAGCAGACGAGCCCAGAGAGGAAGAAGAGGCAGGGAGACAGATGGAGAACCAACCTTCCCGGTGGGATCGTAAGCTCCTCCACCTGTGAGGCTCTACAGGTCTCCCCATCAGCTCCTACCACCCAAACCCTCAAACCAGAGCACACCTCCAGCAACTCAACTCTGCCCTGCGCTTGGGATGCTCGCACCTTCCTGCCAGCACAGTGGGTATCTGTGTGCCGGACTCTGCCCTTACCCACTTGTAGCCAGAGGTGGGAGGACAGGTCATCCCATAACCAAAGGAGACAGAATGGCTGGAGATGGGGGTCTGGCCCTCTGGGAGTGAGATGCACTGAGCCGCCCTGCTGACCCCTCCTACCTTTTGTGATAGATGCACAGGCAGGGCAGCCTGGCTATCGTGTCCCCCTGCAGCAGCTCCTCCAGGCAGATCACACACTCACCCGCGTCTTTAGTCAGCACATCATCTGCAAGGGGGACAGAGGAGGGTGCAAGAGGGTGAGTCACCAGTGGACAGGTGGCACGGGGCAGGCAAAAGCCTAGCAACTAGGGGACTGCTTAGCTGCCCCAAGCTGTGCCCGGCTCTGTGAGGGACACAGAACCCCAAAAGGGACCTTGACCTTAAGACTCTCACTGTGGAGGTAAGGCATGCACACCACATGTTAATTACCCAAAGACAAAATGGGATTAATCCCAACATGCGATTAACCAAAAGCCGAGGTGATGTTGGACGAAAAAGGCCTGGAGAAGAGCAGACATGAAAAAGGGGCAGCATGAAGCAAGCTGTTTCCCTCCACAGACACTTTCCTAAACACACACACAGCCAGTACGCGGATTTCTGGTTTGGAAAAATATGGTATTGGGGAGAGTGGTAGGAGGCAAGAAAGAGGGGAAGAAACAGGTCCCCAAGCAAATCTGTGTGCATAGAGGTTCACAGCAGCGTTGTTCACAAGGGCCCAAAGGTGGAAACAACCCAGTGTCCACCAACTGTGCAACAGATAAACAAAAGATGTTGTTTTCCTACGATGGAATACTACTCAGCCAAGAAAAGGAAGAACTGCCACAGGCTACAACATGGATAAACGTCAAAAATATTACACTTAGTAAAAGAAGCCAACTATTGTATGAACCTATTTATATGAAATGTCCAGAAGAGATAAATCCACAGAGATAGAAAGGAGACGGGGATTGGGGACAGGGGGAAATGGGGAATGACTGCTTAATGGGCAGGGGGCTTTTTCCCCACCACCTTTTTACCTTTTTTTTTTGAGACAAGAATCTCACTCTGTCGCTCAGGGTGGAGTGCAATGGCGCGATCTCAGCTCACTGCAACCTCCAACTCCTAGGTTCAAGTGATTCTCCTGCCTCAGCCTCCTGAGGAGCTGGGATTACGAGCGACCGCCATCACGCCTGGCTAATTTTTTTGGTATTTTTAGTAGAGACGGGGTTTCTCCATGTCGGCCAGGCTGGTCTTGAACTCCTGACCTCAGGTGATCCACCTGCCTCTCCCTCCCAAAGTGCTGGGATTACAGGTGTGAGCCACCACGCCTGCCCAGAAACTTTATTGTGGTAAGTCTAACATATGCTCTGTCTTCTTAACAAATCTTCAAGTGTACAATACAGTATTGTCAACTGTAGTCACTATGTTGTACGGCAAATGTCTAGAACTTCCCTTGCCTAATTTACCTTGAAATGTTATACCCATTAATCGATCACTCCCCTTTGCCCCGCCCAGCCACTGGCCGCCACCAGTCTACTCTCTGCTTCTGTGAGTTTGACTATTTTAGCTACCTCATATAAGTGGAATCACATTAGGAGTTTCTTTCTGGGGCGATGAAGTATTTAGAACCAGATAAAGGTGGGAATTGTGAATGTCCTAAATGCTACTAAATTGTACATTTTAAAATGGTTAATTTTATGGTGAATTTCATCTCAATTTTTATTTAATTTCTTTCTTTTGAGACAGAGTCTCGCTCTGTCCGTCACCCAGGCTGGAATGCAGTGGCATGATCTCGGCTCACTGCAACTTCTGCCTCCCAGTTTCAAGCAATTCTCCTGCCTCAGTCTCCTGAATTGTTGAGACTACAGGTGTGTGCCACCATGCCCGGCTAATTTTTTGCATTTTTAGTAGAGATGGGGTTTCACCGTGTTAGCCAGGATGGTCTCGATCTCTTGACCTTGTGATCCGCCCACCCCGGCCTCCCAAAGCACTGGGATTACAGGTGTGAGCCATCATGCCCGGCCTTGATCTCAATTTTTAAAAAGAAAGAAACAAAAAAGACCCTGCTCACCATCCCAAAAAGAAGGAATGGAAGGAAGCTACTTGCACCCATGGGAACCCAGTAGTTTTTATTAAGTTCCTATGACATTCTGAATTTCATCTCATTTTTTAAAAAGAAAGAAACAGACTCCACTCACCAACCCACAAAGAAGGAATGGAAGGAAGCTACTTGTACCTGTGGGAACCCAGTGGTTTTTATTAAGTTCCTATGACATTCCGTGTGCTGGCGACTCACTGAATAGCCATGATCTTGGGATTCAAGTAGCTCATACACTAGTAGGGAAGCCGAACAAAGAACCCAAAAGACACAGCATGGGGATTTCCAGTACATCTTCTGATGGACAGGCCCAGGTCCGAGAGTAAGGAGAAAGATACCTCATCAGGGCAGGGGCTGTTCTGGTAAGGCTTTAGAGAAGGTTGAGGATGGATGAAGCTGGGGTGGGGACGGGAGATTCTGGGCACAGGGAGCCTTGTGTTCTGCTGTGGTGCCTGGAGCCGACAACAAGGAGTGCGCAGTGGTCCTGTGCGTGCCATTGGGGGCAGCGGGACCCACAGAAGATGCCTGCACTATGGGAGGGTGTCCAGGAAGAAGGCATGAGAACGAAGGGACCAATTCTGAGCTGGGTGGAAGGAGGCCCGGTGAGCTGATGGCGACCTCCAGGAGGCTGCTGAAGCCAAGAGCTGAGGTTTGGAACATGGGTGCCAGGCATGGAGGTGAGATGAAGAGGCAGTCCAGGGAGAAAGTTCAGACCAAAATCCAAAGAAGGCAGAAGACAAACCCAGGCTGACACGAATATTTGAAGGGCAGGTGAAAGAGGTGACGTGAACAAGAGGTGACCCAGAGGTTCTCCAAGCCAAAGGGGAAATAACAGGAGAGCGGCGTCTCTGCTGTGCAGAAGGTAGAGCTTGCGGCAGGATCCCTTCTCCATCACTAAAGGAGCCTGACTTTCCCGAACACTGCCAGGGACAAGCTGTGAGTCTGTGTGCGTGATTTCCTTCGAGCCTCAACATGTTCCGAGCTGGACAGGGCACCCGGTGTTATTCTCATTTGGAAATGAGGGTCCGGAAGCCCACGGAAGTAACATACCTGCTCATGAAAGGGCTCGCAGATGGTGGGGCTGGGACTGGGACCCTCTGTTTGAGAGGCTTTCCCGTTGCTGTTTCTTTGTGCTCTCTGATTATTCTGGTGGAAAGGCAAACACCTGGGACCCATAAAATAAAGATTCTTCATAACCCAGAAGGCTATGGCTTCCACTCCTCAAAGCCCCCCCACCCAGAACCCCGAGGGACCCTGAAGTCCCCAGGCGCATGAGTTGTGAGAGAAGTCATTCTCAGCTTCCTGGTCACCAGGACAACCTGTGGTCATTTTCTGTCTAGAACATCTGGCTAGCCCGAGGGCCCACCTGAAAGGGTGACACAAACTGAGAAGGGGAATGGCACAGAGTCCGCTGCTGGAGCATCTGTCCCCTCAGACTCCAAACGTGGCAAACAGGCGATGAACACATGGGCGTGATCCTCCTGCTTGAAAGCACTAGATACCATGCATATTCAAATGCATGTGTAGGCACAGATCAAAGTCTGGAGGGAGGCACACACTTTCACAGGGTGGAGGAAAGGAGGACTTGAAGAAAAATCCTTTTATGTGCTTCTGTAGTGTTCGAATGTGCACTACTTTAGTTAAAAACCCCAATAGGGAAGCAGACTAGTGTTTTCATTTTACTATGAAATGCATCAGGAGCATAAGATGGGTTGGTGGCTGGATAAACGGGTCTAGTATACTGCAGACTCCAGGTGGTGTGTGTGCTGTTTAACAGGGGCGTCCTCTACACAATGCTTTGAACTTTGCTGTACACCAGGCACAGTGGCTCATGCCTGTAATCCCAGCATTCTGGGAGGCTGAGGCGGGTGGATCACCTGAGGTTAGGAGTTGGAAACCAGCCTGGCCAACGTGGTGAAACCCTGTGTCTACTAAAAATACAAAAATTAGCCAGGCGTGGTGGCACATGCCTGTAGGCCCAGCTAGCTACTTGGGAGGCTGAGGAAGGAGAATCACTGGGACCCAGGAGGCAAAGGTTACAGTGAGCCAAGATTGTGCCACTGCACTCCAGCCTGGGTGACAGAACGAGACTCTGTCTCAAAAAAAAACATGAAAACTTTGCTGTATGTTTGACATTTTCCATAATAAAACAGAGGGAAACCCTCAACATAGATGGGAGGAAAAACAGCATAGCTTAGTGAGGGCAGAGTCATCCTGCAGACATTCTTGGACCTGTATTCCCCACTCTCTTCGTCTTGGGCACCTCATCCATGACATGAACATATGGGCTACAGTCCTTAGTTTCCTTTAAAGCATTCCTTCCCCTCCATACTTAAGGAGGATTTCCTGGGAACACAGCAATTACTGATTCCTAAGTAGTTTCCTTTTGCATTTTCTCCTACTGATTGGTAACTCAACTGTGAGCCCAAGGGACTAGAATTCTCTGGGTCCCATACAGCTTCCCACACCAGGTATGTTCTCTCTCCATCTGTGTCAGCTCCAGGAGGGCACATGTGGTCTCCCCTATCGTGCCCCAGGAGATGATGGATTTAGGGAAGGAAGAGGCAGGTATGAGGATAAGGCTTAGGTGCTTTATAACAAGACTGGGCTTGACTGGCTTGACTCTCCTTTCTTTTTGCACTGAACCTCGGGGCAGGGGCAGGGGCAGGGGCAGGGGCAGGGGCAGGGGCAGGGGCAGGGGAAGGGGAAGGGGAAAGATAAGGAAAAAGGGGAAGGGGGTGCAAGGGTGATTCTTCCTGTCCTGGGTGGAAGGCCTGTGTACTAAAGGACTCAGACTTGGGCACAGGAAGGTTAGAGGCAGCCCTTCCTCACCACTCCACAAGGCGGTTTTATGCACAGTGCAGGATGGTGCCTTACCAGCTGGCCTGAGTCTGCGCACTGGTGGGAAGAACTAAAATGTGCAGGCACCCCATCCAGGCTAGCACATGGCAGGGAGCACATTTCACTGGGACCAAAAGCCACTCGCTGCAAAAGGCGACCTGGAGGTTCCTAGGAATAGGGAGGAGTCAGGGGCTTAGACTTAGCACGGGGAAGCCAGCAGTGCCCACACAGAGCCCAGTGCCCAGGGAGCAGCATTCTTCTCCGGCAGAAAGCAGGAGGCACACAAACCCAGCAAGAGGTCAGAGTGGGCTGAGTACAACTTCCTGTCCCCACCCCTGGGTCTGTGGGAGTCAGCAGCCTCCAGACATCCCTGGGATCCTGGCAGGGAAGTGGAAATAGCTGAAACTGATGACTGGTATCAACTGGTTTCTACAAGACTTCCACGCTCATCTGACGTGAGCCTGCTGCCTGCAGTCAGAGAGAAGCCATGGAGGGGCCCTCACAGCACAAAACCCAGGCTCCTGGCCCACACAAACTGAGACTCTGCTGCAGATGGACTCAAATGTCCCCTGGTAACCCTAAGCCCCCATAGAAGGGGTTCAACAAATGCTGCTTGATAAGAACACAGGAGCAAAGCCAAACTTTCTGCCGTTTGGGTTCTGCCTTTTCCTCACTACCTCTCAAACACCTCCCAAGTTTCCTGACACCAACATACAAAGCCAGCCAATGTCACTGCCCAAGGGGGAGCCTGGAAGTGTGTTTGCCCTGGCTGGGGATGGTATCAGTGCCTGTCCCTCTCACTACACCAGGGAACCAAACCAGAATGGCGGGCATGGCCCCGGAGCCGAAACAGGAGGGAGGGATGATGCCTGTGATGGGTTGGGGGTGGGAGGTGGTGGCATCTTCTGCTCCTGCCCTGGGATCCAGGCACAGTGTTTCTGACAGCTACTATTTGTTAAGGGAAAGGTATCTAGGAGGAGGAGGAAAAGAGCCTTACTTCTCTGAGCCGGCTAAATGCAGGGAACTCCCCAGACATACAGACCACGACTCCTAAAGCCCCTGCGGGGATCTCCGGTTAAGCTCATGTAGCTGCTAAGTGGCGATGACTCCCAAGCCCAAGTGCCTACCATCCAGAGACCTGGCCCCTTTTCCTTAAAAGACCAGGCTATATGGGTGTCTTCCCTCCGAGCTGGAAAACACTACCCATCTCACAGGCAGCTTCACATCTCCCCCTTTCTGTGAAGTGTGTGCAGGGACCCAAGGTGGATGGGGGAACCTTGTCACTGAGTGAACAGACCAGAAGAGGGGAGCCGCACACCTGCCCCCCACCATGCCAGGCTCAACTGTCCTGCGGAAAGCTCTGGCAACACATCCCCAAGGGACCCTGGAGCTGATGGAAGCCTGGAGGGGTGGGGAGGCCAACACAGCTGCAGATGCAGATCAGCGCTTGGCTGGGAGGGAAAGCTTGTGCAGCTCCGAGGCAACAGCTGAGGGCAGGAGCGTTACCTCCCCATCTTCACTTGTGCCTGGTTGCCACTAAGGCCCCAGAGAGAATGAAGGTGGGAGTCAGAGGGAAAACCCCTAGCAAATGACGCAGAGGCTCAGGCTCCACCCCCTGGCCTCATTTCCAGCCTAGGTACAGTGGAGTGCCTGGTCCAGCCACCTCTTCAGCATGCAGAGCTGCTGGCCCAGTCTGCCAGGGACAGGACAGGGCAGTGCCACCCAGACTAGGCTTGTCAGCTCCCCTTTTGGGAAATCTGGGGGGCTGTGCTCTTCAAGGAATGGGGAGACCTTGAGCAGAGAGCGTCGCCTACCAGCAGCAGTCCATCCAACTCCCCAGGCCTTTGAGGTGCAATGCAATTGTTTTGGTGTGCTAGGCCGCCCGCGATGAGGACACTGGGGGCAGCCAACTAAAGCTCAGGCCTGGAGCACTTCATACTTTCCTACTGAGGCCACCACCACTCCCTCCCACAGTCCCCTTTCCTGCAGCCACCTGTTTCTGGTTTCCCCACTTGTGTCAGGGCCCTGCAGGCCTCCCCTCATCCATTTTGCTCCTCATGCACCCAGGAGCAGCCACTCTGGGGGTCAGTGCATCTGATCAGCAATGGCTGGGCGCCCTGGATAAGCGGTCGCCTGCCCCTCCCCGCTGTCCTGTAGGAGGAGTGGCAGGACAGACACCTCCGCAGTCTGACTCCAGCCTGTCCAGCCTGACTTCACCCCCTGGCTCCAGCATCTAACAATAGCTCCGGGCAGTGCCCCAAACAAGGCTGGGCAAACTCCTAGGCGAGCACCCAGCTTCCCCAGGCAGGGAAAGGGTAGGGTGCTTTCATTCTGACCATACAGTCTCTGAGAGGAGAAGATATAGGACAAAGAAGTGCTAGCAGGCACAGCAGAAGCTGCAGCAGGAGCCACTTGGGCTTTTCCAGGAAGCCAGATCCTCTCACCTTTATTTTTACTTTATATTTTATTTTTTGAGACAGGGTCAAGCTGTATTGCCTAGGCTGGAGTGCAGTGGCGTGATCAAGCTCACTGCTACCTCGATCTCCTGGGCTCAAGTGATCCTCTCACCCCAGCCTTTGAGTAGCTGGGACTACAGGCGCTTGCCACCATGTCAGACAAATTTTTTACTTTAAGTAGATGGGGTCTCACTATTTTGTCCAGGCTGGTCTCAAACTCCTGAGCTCAAGCAATCTAGGCTTCCCAAAGTGTCAGGATTACAGGCATGAGCCATAGCACCTGGCCTCCCTTGCCTTTAAAGACAGCTTGTGTGACATTTAGCATCTCAAGAGCCTTGAAGATGCGGGCAATGGCCTTTGGTAGAGGGGAGCAAGAGGGCATCATGACGTTAAAAAGCTGGGCATGGGCCTGCACCCCAGAAGACAGCTCAGGGGAGAATCTCCTGACAGCACTAAGCTCTCTTTGATGCTGCTGGCAAACCAACCTGCCACCCCCCAGATTCTCCCTAGGCCAAGGACCCCTAAGCTTTCAGTCAACAGCAGGTCATTGCTGTAACTTCACAGGATTATGATGCTCTTCTGTTGAGAGCATCGTAAGTCAGATCCCCATCTCCCCCGTCTTCACACTCGTTCTGCTAACCCAGAGATTCGATGGTCAAAACTTGAGTGCATATATTTTAGGGCAAGGTTCCTCAGTCTCAGAGTCACAGAGATATTAGAAAGGGAGAGAAATTAAAAGGCCCATGCGGTTGATCAATTTTACCCACAAAAACGAACCAACAAATCCCCTCCCTCGTATACAGTGCCCTCACTTTCCAGGAAGGCACTGAGAAGAACAGCGAGTTTAACGTTCGGTGCTCCAGGGTCAACCACCCTCCCTGCCCCTCCAGCAGAGGCTCAGCACATTCCCAAACCTCCCCAGCCAGGTGCCTGTCCTTGTAGCACCAGGCACTGGCTGAACCAGTTATACTAGTCTTGCTTTTCCTAAGTTGTTGTGTTTTTTCTAAGCTGGCAGGCAGCTACTGGAGGCCTTCCAACCCAACACTCAGGCCAACCCTCATAATAAGAAAAATACTACTTTCTATCTGCCTCATTTAGGAGGTTTCTACTTTTTTCCTTTGGTGGTTAACTAAATTTCATCTTATATAACCATCATAAATTTTCTAAAAATCTCCCCAATTGGTGCCAACAACCGCAGAAAGTGTGTGTGTAAATGGGAAGTCTTCAGGGGAGTGACCAGGAGTTCTAGTGAATCGTCATGAGAAAACGCTACACTTGCTAAGAAACCCCCACCTCGCCCTCTTTCCAGAAAGATTCCAAGAACTTACACCTCTGATTCTTAAGTCGTTTTTTAAGTTACAAAACGTAACATGCAACAGGTGAGGTTGGGATGACAGATTATGGGGAAACATCCGGGCTCCTGACCTTTGGCCCACGGTTTGTGCTCTCTGAGCTGGAGCAGGCCCTGGGCGTGCCCTGGGGACGCCCACTCCACATACACCCCGGGAGCAAATGCTCTCCTCTTACCTGGAAGATTTAGGGTCTTCAGAAAAGGCAAAGACTGAACGTGAGGAATCCATGCTACATGAACAGCGTCCACAGAGGGCCGGACAACTGTTTCTGAACAAAGCACTTCACCACCTTGAGACAAAGTCCACTGGAAGGACTGGAGACAAGTGGCCTCTCTTTGCCTCCGGTGGTAAAGGACTGGCTTTTGCAAGAAAGATCCTTAGTTTACACACATACACGCAGGTACACACGCACACACACACACACACACACAGAGAGACACATGCACCCTTGAGGAGGTAACCTCTCCATTCCAGGACAAGGGAAAAACTAGAACCAGAACCAGAGGAGCAGTGGTCATGCCTCAGGCTGGCTGGCCAACCTTCCTCTAAGGGGGCCCCAACTCCCAGTGTGGTTTCTGTAACCTTGGGTGAGGGTGCCAGCGGTGGGGTGTAGGGGGGTGGACCAACAGCACCAGGCACTCAAGTGCTGATACAGAGGGGGACATGGGGACACATGGTGGTGTCCCAGGCAGTTCTCTGGCAGAGGAGCTGGAGAGCCTCACCTTCCCTGTTCTCCACAGGGCAGTGGGGCAACTGCATTTGGGGCATGGGGGCCCAAGAACACTCTGTCTTCCTTGGCTGCTCTTGCAAAGTTCTTCCCGAGAGCCAGGTTTTCTCAGGCTGAGCCCCTCTAAGGCTTCTTTGTATTCTTCCTACAACAAATGCAGTGTCTACAGAGAACTCCCCAGCAACCCGCAGGACAAACGGAGGTCTTCATGAGGTCTCCACACATGCAGGAAAGAAGTGAATAGGGTTTTTGAGGCCGTGGCTAGGGAGGGCTGTGAGACGTAGGGAAGGCTCCTGTCCCTCCCTGGTCCCAGACGGAGATGGTGAACGGGGACAAAGCCGAGCCTAAGCCTCCTGACAGCATGCACACGACAGGAACGACGCAAAGCCTACAGGACATGCGACAACAGACTTAGGGGCTTGGCAGCAGTCAGCCCAGGAGAAAGGAGGGGCTGTCCCTGGGGAGGAAAGGGGCTTCCCAGACTGCAGCTATGATGCCTAGGAGAGGCCGTGCTGGTCCTCCCACCTGCACGTGGGCTAACACACGTGTGGAGCAGAGCCACATGGGCAACATGCCCACCTGCATCCAGAGTCTTTTGGCTGAACAAGTAATTAAGAGACAAGTTTTCAGGAGACCCGAGTGGATGCGATTAGTCAGTTACTTCCCAGAACACTGTCTGACCATGATCCCTCCTGGGCTCATGCTGTGTAGGGGAAAGAGCCTTCTGAGAGTGACGAGGCTACGGGGCAGAGAAGAATCTCCCCAGGAAACATTCTCGCCGGGCTGGTTTCAAATGATCCAGTCTTCAGATACTCTCAGAAATCCCAGAACTCTTTCTAACCACTACTGTGAATTGAATCTGGGAAGGTGGGCCAGTACCAGGGTTGGAATGCACTCAGATCCACTGCCTGTGATAGTGGAAGATGCCGTTTTCTGACGAACATGGTTTGGAGACCAGACTAAACACATGAGCATGGAAAACCGAGGGTCAGCAGTGGCGTGGGCTGAGCAGGACTGAGGACAAGTCTGTGGGCTCTGAAAAACTGCGAAAAGAAACCTAGGGAGATCTCACATCTTTCACGGCAGCTGTAACTTCCCAAGCACTGACCACGGGCCAGGCTCTGTACCAAAGGGCTTTATGTGCCATCTCTTACCCAATTCTGACAACCCTATGCACCAAGTATTGCTATTCCCACTTTATAGACGAGAAAACGGAGGGTCCGCTAAGCCGAGCAACTTGTCCAAGACTAGACAGTGAGTGGTAGAGGGAGATTCGAACTCCCATCAGCTGGACTCCAAGCCTTAACACACAGCATGCTAGGCAGATGCTGGCAGTCATTTTGTTCTCCAGAGGCATCCTGTTAGGTTAGCTTGGCTGTTAAGAAATCCCCTGCCTTTAGGGTCCTACCCACTGTGGTATTCACTGCTGGGCTCTGAGGCAACCACCAAGGTAGGAGGCGACAAGGCCTGGGTGGAGCAGCAAGGTGGCCCACCTGCATTTTCAATCCCTGTAGTGTCTCTGTGTCACACATACTCCCCCGTCAAGCTCTCTGGTGTGGAGTCACTGGGCTAAATCAAGTGTTCACCCAAGTTTGAACGTGACAAAGAGACAACCAGCTTCCCAGCACTCTGGGCATGCCACTGGCACACAGCCTCCACTTTCCCAAGGAGAGCGGGTGCTTGCTCAGGGCCCGTCTGCTGAGCCGTGGCGTACATCTGGCTGTCTTGGGGCCTTCCACAGTCAAGTGTGTGATGGGTGAAGGAATGGCTGCATCTCCCAGCCAAAGTCCTCACAACTGAGTCGTAGAGGGGCAGGGGACTAAGTGAGCAACCCTAGAGGCTTCCCAGGCCTCGGACCTGACCCCTGGGCCTTCTTTCCTTGTTCTGCCCCTTTTCCTCTCTGACCTGGGCAACAAGGCTCCCCGAACAGTCTGCTTCCTCACCACCACTCAGGAATGCCTGCCAGAGGGCAAGGTGAAAATACTGCCCAGAACCACCCTCAACTGGAGGCTCCCCCAACAAATGCTCTGGAGGCTGGTGAGGCAGGCCAAGCCCTTACCATTGTAGGAGAGGCGAGGTTTGCTCAAACACATTATAAAGTGCATTTCCATCTCATCAGAAGCCACAGACTTGGAGCAAATGGGGCACTTGAAACCTGAAAGAGAGGAGAACGGGATGAAATGTTTTCTCCAGATCCAGCACATCTGCAGTACATGTGAACACGCTCAAATACCAGCCGTGTGGGGTCAGGGTCAATGTGGAGGATGGCCACTGGAACAGACCCTAGACCTGTCCTCCTTCAATGACTCATTCGAACATTTGCCTTTTTTTTTTTTTTTGAGATGGAGTCCCGCTCTGTTGCCCAGGCTGGAGTGCAGTGGCATGATCTCGGCTCACTGCAACCTCTGGGTTCTGGGTTCAAGCAATTCTCCTGCCTCAGCCTCCTGAGTAGCTGGGATTACAGGTGCCCACCACCACACACGGCTAATTTCTGTATATTTCGTAGAGACGGGGTTTCACTATGTTGGCCAGGCTGGTCTTGGAACTCCTGACCTCAGGTGATCCACCTGCCTCAGGCTCCCAAAGTGTTGAGATTACAGGCGTGAGCCACCGCGCCTGGCAGCATGTCCTTTTTATTGCAGCCTGTGACTGACTGCCAACTTTCACTAGGGCTCTCCCTGCCTTACGTCCCTTGTTAAGGTTTAACAGAGGCCACTGACACCTGACTTGAGGTTTATTTTCTTTAGACTCTTTCTCAGAGGGGTCTGGTGGACAGTGGGGATAGAGAGGCATCAAATCAAGGCACCTGGACACTCAGCGTTTGCATAATAGTTTAACATCCTTCTGCCTCCCAGCCTTTCAGCCACTTGGTTGGATCACCCTGGGAAGAATCTCATCCCTCATCTGGCTCCTGGCCTCGGCTGCCCATGCCAGGTAGCACCTCCCTCCCTCACCCGCAGCCCCCTTTGCCTCCCTTGTGGCTTATGGCCACTGTCCTTTGAGATGTGTGTGAGCTGAGCTGAGGGGTGGCCCTCCAAAGTGCTCCCAGATGCCACATGAGCCTTGGCCAAATGCCACCAAGAGGAACAGCTGTTTCATGGTATCAGGCCAGTACCGGCTATTGTGATCCTGCCGTTTTATTCCCAAGGCAGTGTGGACTGCTTACACAAACAGAGTTTCCACTCATACAGAATTGTACCCAGACTGGAGAATTCTGGTTAAGAATCTTCTGAGTTGAACTCTGTTAAGCAAACCTAATCCCTTGATCCATTTTTCCATACAACACAGATGAATTATTTCTAATTTTTTCCATTCTACTTTCACTGAAATGATTTTCAAATGGATCAATTCTTTTCCATATAAGTTCTATCAAAAAGATCTGTTGCCACTGAAATCTTGTCTGCATTAAATTGTGCACATTACAGCTTCTCGTTTTTGTGACTGTGATTCCTGCCCACCTAGCCTGGACTTCCTAATGTGGCACATCTAACAACAGCTGACCTTCAAACATGGGCTCGAATGGCGGGGCTCCACTTCCATGTGGATTTTCTATGGCCTCTGCCACCCTGAGACAGCAAGACCAACCCCTTCTCCTCCTCCTACTCAATGTGAAGACGAGGATGAAGACCTTTATGATGATCCATTTTCACTTAATGAACAGTAAATATATTTTCTCTTCCTTACAATTTTCTTTTTAACATGTCATTACGAAATTTTTTATGGGGTCTCACTATGTTCCTTATGCTGGTCTTGAACCCCTGGGCTCAAACGATCTCCCAGCCTCGGCCTCCCAAAGCGCTAGGATGACAGGTGTGAGTCACCTCACCCAGCCACTTCCTTATTATTTTCTTAATAACATTTTATTTATCTCTCTTTATTGTAATACAGTATATAATACGTTTATAACATATAAAATCCATCTTTATCGACAGCTTATGTTTTCGTAAGGCTTCTGGTCAACAGCAGGCTATTAGTTAAGTTTTGGTTAAGTCAAAAGTCATACACAGCACTGGGCGTGGTGGTCCATGCCTGTAACTCCATTACTCTGGAAGGCTGAGGCGGGCAGATTGCTTGAGCTCAGGAGTTTGAGACCAGCCTAGGCAACATGGCAAAAGCCTGTCTCTACAAAAAATAAAAAATTAGCTGAGAGTGGTGGTGTGTGCCAGTAGTCCTAGCTACTTGGGAGGCCGACTGCTTCAGCCCAGGAGGTCGAACCTGCAGTGAGCCGTGTTTGCACCACTACACTCCAGCCTGGGAAACAGAGCAAGACCCTGGTCTCCAAAAAAAAAAAAGTTATATGCAGCTTGACTGTGCAGGGGTTGGAGCCCTCCCTCCTCCCATCGCGATGTAGTTCAAGCATTCACTGTACTGTTGCAAAGACTGGATCCTTGTTCATTTTTAGTCAAATTTTCCATACGCAGTTTTATTTGACACTAGTGATAATCATCTGCAACATTTATTTTTTTTTGAGATGGAGTCTTATTCTGCAGCCCAGGCTGGAGCGCAGTGCCACGATCTCGTGGCTCACTGCAACCTCCGCCTCCCGGGTTCAAGAGATTCTCCCACCTCAGCCTCTCAAGTAGCTGGGATTTCAGGCAGGCGTCACCATGCCTGGCTAATTTTTGTGCTTTTAGTAGTGATGGGGTTTCGCAATGTTGCCCGGGCTGGTCTCAAACTCCTGACCTCAGGTGATCCACTTGCCTGAGCTTCCCAAAGTGCTAGGATTACGGGCACGAGTCACCCAACTTTTCTTATGAAACAGATAAAAGGCTGAATGTGGCAGGGCACGTTGTCTCACGCTTATAATCTCAGCACTTTGGGAGACTAAGGTGGGTGGATCACTTGAGCTCAGGAGTTCAAGACTAGCCTAAGCAACATAGTGAAACCCTGCCTCTACAATTATATATATATATATATATATATACATATATATATATATATTTTTTTTTTAAAGGAGGCTGAAGTTGACTGTTAGCTGACAGAAGAGGAGTTCATACCTTCACAAGTGACCCCTTCAGGTGGGTGCCTAACTCTGCATGAAAAGCCATGACTCTGGTGGCAGGGGGTGCTGAGAGACAGGAGGCTAGCTGACAACCAATTTGCTTAAAGTCCTCTTCAAGTCTTTTTTTTTTTTTCTTCATTGGCAATGCTTTGAACTATAGGACCAGACAGAAAATTCAGGCCTAACTACAGACAAAGTGGACACTTGACTCCAAGGCACAGTCCCCATTTCCCCAACCTCTTTCCTCAGAGATTCTTAGCATCTAAGCACCTGAGCTAAAAAGTCTTGGAAATACAAGCAATCCAAGGACTCTGGCAGAGCTTTGAGAAAGGCTTGTATTTCTGACATCTGGGTGGTTATAAGTCCATCAGTAACAAAGCTAGAAGACCAGTCCCGGCATGGTGGCTCACACCTGTAATCCCAGCATTTTGAAAGGCCGAGGTGGGACGATCGCTTAAACTCAGGAGTTTGAGACCTGCCTGGGCAACACAGCGAGACCCCATTCTCCACAAAAAGGAAACAACAAAAAACCCCAGAAGACCGTGAAGAAAGGAGGGGAATTCCATCCTCAGTTTTCTTGCACAGCTAGATGTAAACACACCAGGCTGATTATTTTCTAACCCAGTTTAGAAATGTGCAGACCCAGTGTCACAGCCCGATGGAAAGGTGAGGAGTGAACCTGCATCTCACAGACGGAAGATGCTTTTCCGATTCAGCCTAAGTCCCTCTGCACTCACATGGGGGTTTTTTTCAACCACAAAAACCAAGGTTTTGCAACCCTTTGAATAACTAAAGGACACTTGCACTTTAACTCGGGACGGTGGCACCTGCCTGCAAGCTGAGGCTGTGGGAAGAGAGGAGGGATGTGCTCTAGGACAGGCCCTCTGCCTCTAGGCATCAGCACTCTCACTGCCAAGCGTTAAAGTGACCTGTGACTAAGAACAAAACTACACCTCACAGGTACTTATGTCTCTGATAACTCAGAAGAGACTCAAGGTTATCCCTGTAATAGCATCATTTACTCCCCTGTATTCCAACGTGATTCCTTGAATGCAGGAGAGGGGCTGAGTTACAGCGAAGGTGCTAGGAAGTAGGCCACCCAACAAGAAGGTCTATAAGGGAATGTCACTAGACATTCATGTCCTAGAAAAAAAAGGCTGAGACTCACATGTTTAGAGCAATCCCCTCACTGTACAGATGAGGGGATGGGCCCTGGTGAAGGCCTCTGAGTGGCACACTGTCACACAACTGAGGAGGTAAAACTGAGACTAGCCTCAGGTTCTCAGCTTCCAAACTAAAGTCCTTTCCATCAGGGCAGGGAGAGTTGGCCATAGGGTTTTAAGAACGAGGTAGGCTGCTGGAGGAAGCATCACTGGTATAGGAAGAGACCTACACTTTACCTAAAGCAGGGTTAGCAATATCAGCATCTTCTACCTCTGGTGTTTCTGTTTTATTTTATTTTGGTATGGCTCAAGAAATAACTCTGGGCTGGGCACGGTGGCTTACACCTGTAATATCAGCATTGTGGGAGGCCGTGGTGGAAGGATCACTTTAGTCCAGGAGTTTGAGATCAGCCTGGACAACATAGGGAGACCCTGTCTCTATTTAAAAAAAATTTTTTTTTAATTAGCTGGGTGTGGTGGTGCGCATCTCTAGCCCCAGCTACTTGGGAGGCTGAGGAGGGAGGATCGCTTGAGCCCAGGAGGTTGAGGCTGCAGTGAGCCATGATCATGCCACTGTACTCCAGCCAGGGCAACAGAGTGAGACTCTGTCTAAACAAAAAATAAAACAAACAAGTAAGTTGGTCTCTATGAAGTGAGTGGGAAATCACATGATGACCTGGCTTTTCCATCCTCGAGACTATGGCAAGGGCACACTGGCCGCAGGCTATGTAGAGTCCACCAGGGGGTGCCAGCAGCCCCCACCTCTGCAGGGTGCCATTGCTGTTTCCTCTGAACCTGTCGAGCACTGTGCGCTGCGACTGGCACTTGCCAACTGGAAACCAACAGTCTCTCTTCAACCTCTGCAGCACCTGCTCTTGCATATGATAATAAATAATACTCTGCATTTATTGAGTCATTACTATGAACAGCCATAGTGCTTTACGTGGTTCCTCATATAAGGTAGGTAGGTACTATCTGTCATTAATGCCATTTTACAGATGAGGACATCAAGGCCCAGAAGATTACATAACCTGATCAAGATTCACATGGCCAGAAAGAGCCAGAGCTGGCCTACCACACCGAGGAAGTCTGCACGTGCTGTGCTACTGACTAGCACCGAAGAGTTACGTGGCAGAAAGAACAGAAATAATGGCTCTGACCAAATACTCATTTATGAATCTTCTAGACTGTCCCAGCAATTTCTCCTTAAGTGCCCATGGTCCTGGCTAACACCGTAATGTGAAACAATGGACACTTCTTTTCCTAGGAACTCTGTTAATCTGGAGTTCTGCTCTCAGTTTGACACTGAGCCTACAACACTGGTTGTAAGATGCTGAATGTGCAATTACTTTTTAAATGGAAAAAACAGGGTAAAAGGTAAGAGAGACAGAAGAACACAGAGAGCTTGAAAAGACTAACATCCCCACCTTCTTTCCTGAAAGGTCATCTGATGACCAAGATGGATTCTCCCACTCTACTGCCCAAATCTTTTCCCATAATCGTCCACTGCAGCCCTACAGAATGATCAATCCTGTGATGGTTATGAACTACCTGAAGGTTAAAATATCCAAGAAATTTTGATTCCATTTTGGAAAAAAAGCTTGCACCAAATTAAAATTAGCCCAGCAAAACAAAAGTAAACCAAAGGTCTGCAAAGTCATCCAGGCCACAAGATTTTGTCAAATTTCCTAAGAGACTTTCATCAGCACTCAGAGCAGGTAAGCGATGCTTTTTTATTTTCCTTCAGGAGAAAGCTACAGGACATTCCCTATGCCTCTGAGACCAGGCTCTGCGTATCACACCCTGGAGGCCAGGGGGGCAGCCAGCCAGCGTTCCAGCCGGTCCCTGCATGCGGGTTGTGTCTGCCAAAAGTTTGCAACTGTCAGTGAAAGGAGATGTCAGTTTGCTCGGGCTTGCTGGCCAAGCCTGACACTGGTTCACCTTAGGCTATCATCTCCTCCCACCAGACAGAAGAAGATGCAGGGAACATACCTAGTTCCTTGTCCTTTTCTGCCATTAACTCAAAATGAGGAAGAAATGAATGACAGAGCACTGTGGGGAATGTGTCCTTAGTCACACAGGTCTGCTCTGGGTGGGTTGTCAAGCAAATGCGCCTACAGGATCCTTCCACTTGCAATCAAGAGAAGCCCAGAGAGTCCTTCTAATGGAGACCTGGTTTCCTTTCTTTCCTTGTCATCAGATCAGCTCACTGTTTACACAGCCAGAATAGCTGAGCAGAGAGCTGGATCAGCCAGAGTCCAGCTGCTTCCTGTCTTTCAACAAGTGCCTTAAGTGGGGAATCCTTTGCCATTTGGTTGGCTGTACCAGACAGCAGAGCTCCCAAGAGAAGACAAGTCTGCACTTGCCATCTATGACCCCTTAGTGTCACGTCAAAGGGACACTCACAATAACAGGATAAGCCCACTGGTGAGTGAAGCAACAGTGATCCCAGGAATACTGACGTGGTCATGTGCATCAAGCATTTTCCTGGATCAGGGTAACTGGGCATCTCTTCATCCAGGCCCTTCCATTTGACAGAGCAACAGAGGAAGGATGGGGGCAATTGGTTCAAGCTACAAAAACTCTTCCAACCCACTGCAACACTTATCTTGCAGTATAAACTCAAGTTTTAGTGCTCTGGAGACGGATACACTTCTCATTTTCCAAAGCTTCTCATTTTCCTTTAAGACCTGATTTCTCAAGCAGGACCACGTGCTGGCGGCGTGTTGCTCCAGTTTCCCTCCCCAGCCCTCCCTTCTCCCCGCCTCCCCATGCTGATGCGCTATTTTAAAGGCTGCCCCAGTTCTGCCTGTCTCTGGGATCACCTAAAGGTAGAATGAAACGAAGCAACCAGGGTAAAGCAAGCCACGCCACGCAGACGGGAGGTCCTGGGGCAGACGGGTAGATAAGGGTGCCTCTTGGCTGAGGTGCTCAGAGCGCATCCACCCCTTGACTTTGTCCTTAGCATTCCGTTCTTAGTTTCCAGCCTCCATCTTTCCGTCACATCCTCATGGTGCTTAGTGTCCATAAAATGGGACTTGAATAAACTAATTTTAATAAATGGGATTTATTACAAATAGAAGTTCAAGGGGTAACACAGATGATCTTCATTTCTAAGCTGTAGGTATCACATTCTTCATTCTTCACCCTCAAAGACACAGACTCCCTCTCTGTCAACACAGAAATAAGTGAAAATCAATGCACAATTTATCAGTTGCTGAACTGTGAGTCAGTCTCTCCTAGAGAACATTCTCGACTGGGAAAGGCTCAGGGAATTCTGGCTTTTGACTCTTCCAACACTTCCCTTCCGGACTCACCCTCTGCAGTGCTGCTCTGGAGCCTGGGGGCTCACCTGTTTCCCCAGAAAGTTCTCACAAGTAGACATCAGAAGACAGCCATACTGACAATGAAAGTGTAATGTATCTGTGTGTGTGTATTAACATATCTGTTGTGATGGGTCAATCTGACCGGGTCATGGGGTGCCCAGATATTTGTCTCAACATTATTTCTGGTGTGTCTGTGAGTTGTTTCCAGACGAGATCAGCATTTGAAACCACAGACTGAGTGAAGCAGACTGGCCTCCCCAAGGTGAGCAGGCCTCATCCAATCCACTGAGGACGTGAATAGAATAAAAAGGCAAAGAGGAGACATTTCACTCTCTCTCTGCCTACCTGCTTGAGCTGGGACACTGGTCTTCTCTTGCCCTTGAACTAGAACTTATACCATCAGCTCTTCGATTTCTCAGGAGAAACTCCAGTTCAAACTTGAACTGGAACTACATACTCCACAAGTTTTCCCAGGTCTCCAGCTTGCAGGTGGCAGATCATGGAATTTCTCAGCTTCCATAATCACGTGAGCCAATTTTTTATAATAAATCTCTTTACAAACACACACTCAAACACACACTCTCACACACATTGTTGGTTCTGTTTCTCTAGAAAACACTGACCAATAAATCTAACTACTAAAATACCAAACAAAAACTTTAAAGGACTAGCAACACCAGATGTTGGGAATGTTAGTGAAGATGTGTAGCAACTGGAACTCTCACATGTGTCTGAGGGAATAGAAAATGACACAGCCACTTTGGGGGAGGGTCTAGTAGTTTCACATTAAACAAACATACACCCAGCCTATGACCCAAGCAATTTCTCATCTATGGATTTACCCAAAAGAAATGTCAACATATGCCTACAAATAGTCATTTACAAGAATGTTCATCTCAGCTTTATTCCTAACAAGCAAAAACTGGAAACGATCCAAATGTCCATCAACAGAATGGATAAAGAAACCATGGTACATCCATGGAATAAAACGGAACACTACTCAGCTATAAAAAGCAATGAATTACCGATACATGCAACAACATGGACGCATTAAAACATGCCAAGTGAAGGACACAAAAGTGCACACATAATTTTAATTATATGAAGTTCTGGAAAAGGCAAAATTAATCTACTGTGGAAGAAATCAGAACAGTGTTTGTCTCTAGGGATTAAGGTGGGGGCAGAGATTCACTGAGAAGGAAATGAGAGAACTTTCTGGGGTGACAAAAATGTTCTGTATCATGAGGAGGGTTTGAGTTACACACGTGTATATGTTTGTCAAAATTCACCAAATACATATTTAATATTTGAGATTTCCTTGTTTGCAAATTTTACCTCAACCAGAAAAAAGACCTGTAAACAAATATGGAACTGTAGTTAGTGATCTATATCAGGGAAGTACACGGATGTTTACATTACAATGAAATGAACAAACAAACAAAAAAAATAAGATGCACAAGTTAAACTTCTTCCAACTTTTCCAAACCTTTGAAATTTTAATAAACATTGAACAAAGTATCAAGCAGTGAGCTGTGTTGTGAAGAGAAGGCCAAGCAGAGTGGGTGTGTGTGCTAATTTGGATACAGTGGTCAGGGACAGCCTCTGAGGAGGTGACAGACAAGCAGAGCCCTGGATGTATTAGAGGAACAGTGAAGGCAGAACATCTAGGCACTATGAGGCCAAGGGCAGTGGGTGACAGCTGAGGCACACTCTCAGTCCTTGTATATGCTCAAATACCTTTCTTTCATTCTGACAGCTGAATAGATAGCTTGCCTGGGTACAGGATACTTGAGTAGCATTCCTTTTATCCCCCGTGGTCTGTAGATGAAATTCCGCCATCTTCTAGCTTCTTGGTGTTGCAAATAGGAAATCTGGTGCCAGTGTGACTCTTTTTCCTTAATAATTTGTTCCTTTGGCCTGAAAGCCTGAAGATTTGAAGATTTTTCTCTTCATCCTAAGAGTTCAGAAATGTTACCAGGATATGCTTAGAGTGTCTTCTCTTATCAGTTTTACCTTTCAATATGCAGACTCAAGTCTTCCTTCTTTATGGAAATTTTCTTCTATAAGTTTCATTACTTCCCCGGGCGGTAACTCATCAGTGCTGTTCACTAAATATTTCTAGCCTTCCTCCTTCTATCTCTATATAATGACTTCATGTGCCTGCTCTCTTTGAGGTTAAGGGTGGGTTTGTCATTTGCTTTGGCCAATGAAATGTGAGCAGAAGTAACCTGCACATACCCAAGTGGACTTTAGGAGTCAGTGCATGACTCGCCATGCTACCTGTACTGCTACAGTAATCAGGGAGCAGGTGTTGCAACGAAGCCTCTGCTGGCTCAAGTCCCTGAGTAACAACAGTGAGCACAGTCCTCCCTCTTGACCTGCACTGTATGCTGCAGCATGGGGAAGAGATCAATGTGCCAAGCTGAGCTACCAAGCTGAGCCACCGAGCTGAGGGGACTGTGTATTATGACATTAAAAGCTAGTCCTGGCCTGTCCTGCCTCAAGCGCCCTTCCTCTACCTTTTTCTCTTTCTAGTACCCCTGCTGCTTGTATGTCAAATCTCTTGGTTATATCACCCAGGTGTCTTATCTCTTTCTCCGTAACTTCTCTTTGCATTTTCTCTGGAGCTCAGCCTTTCTAACTCCGTCTGGGTCTCACCTGCCTGCCCCATGCCTGGCTCAAGGAGGTAAATGGTTGGCAAAGGGAGCCAAGGAGTTAGGATATTTATATTCTGCTCTTTACATACATATGCTTCCTTGTATCGACTACAATCTAGGTACTTGTCATTTTCAATGTCTGTATTCCATATGATAATCTAATAATATTGTGCCTACCCACCTTCTTCTGTTGGGTATTAGGAGTCTCAATTTTTACCAACTATAAAGATCCTCTTAGTAAAGTGATTTTCATTTTCTACTCTATACATGGTATACTCCACTTGACATATTCCTGCTGCTTCTGAATTCTACACTGACTGGTATGGAAGAAAGAGAATCAGACTAGGCATCAGAAAAAAACAGGCTTTCCCAATCACTAGCCAGATGGCCTTGTACGAGCTACTTAGTAATATTCAAGTAGTGCCCTGCCTATTCCAGAGTTGTTTTAAAGTCCAACCAAGGATGGATGTGTGAATGCTTTGTGCAGAGTAAACCACTTTATTGGCTGTATCCACTACCACTCAAATATGCTGAAGCTTGCTGGTAAATCTGTCCTTTCGAGGAAATTCGCAAATTCTTCAGGCAAAAAAAAGTGAAAAATGAGTTGAACTTACATAATGTATTTTGCGGACTCCAAGATGCCATCAATTTTAAGAGGCACCATTATAAACCTCCAAGAAAGGCAAGAAAAGCTGCCAATAATTTTTTTCAATATGGTATTCCACAGAAATTCATAATTTTAAGATATGATTATATGGCACATCTTGATTTTAAAGTTGTTAAACTGTGAAGTGTCTGTGCCTTAGAATTGATGAACATATGAAAAATACACATATGAATATCTGAAAAATCATGCAGACTGAAGTCCAATAATAGACTCAATAAATTTATTCCTGGCCAGGTACGGTGGCTCAGGTCTGTAATCCCAGCACTTTGGGAGGCCAAGGCAGGTGGATCACTTGAGTTCAGGAGTTCAAGATCAGTGTGGACAACATGGTGAAAGCCCGTCTCTACCAAAAATATAAAAATTGGCCAGGCATGGTGGCATGTGCCTGTGGTCCCAGCTACTTGGGAGGCTGAAGTGGGAGGATGGCTGGAGCCCAGGAAGTCGAGGCAGCAGTGAACCTTGATCAGGCCACTGCACTCCAGCATGGGTGACAGAGTAAGACCCTGTCTCAAAATTATTCCTGTATATTCACTGCAAACCAGAAGAGCCTGAGTGAAGCATCTACAGCTGGGAACAAAAGGAAGCATGGTGTGTGCATGTAAGTGGGAGTGAGGATATCACACCCACCCTGCTGTACAATGAGTCCAGGCTGTGGCCTGCCAGGTGGAGCCTCAGCAACAGTATTCCAGCCACATGAAGAATGGAACAACCATCTATCTGGAGCAGGAGCTATGGTCATTCACTGGTCTTGCTCCCTTTGACACTCTAACTCATTTCTTCCAAATAGAGGCCCTGGAAGGGCTGCTTAGGAGAGAAATGACGGGGAAGCAGGGACAGGGACATGATGGTCTGATGACCTGTGTCTGAGCAGATACAGGAAGCTGAAAACTGATCAGGTGCAATGGCTCACGCTTTTAATTCTATCACTTTGGAAGGTTGAGGCAGGAGAAATGCTTTAAGTCAGAAGTTCAAGACCAGCCCACAAGCCTGAGCAATATAGTGAGATCCCCTTCTCTACCAGAAAAAGAAAAAAAAGCAGCAGCAGCAGCAGCAGCTGAAAATGTCAGCATGAGTGTGAAATGAGAATCAACTCCCAAATTATTCTATAGGAAATACGAATATCGATTTATAATTCCTTGTCACCTGGCTACCATGCCTGGGCAAGTTTAGGGGCATTCATTATGATTCAAAAAGTGTGGATGTAAAGTCTCCAGGGAAACACTTGGCTTGTATCTTGAAGACGTCTTACTTAAAGGATGGACCATCTGTTGAAAAAGGAGGTCCTCTTCCTCTTGGTGCAGTAGCCCAAGAATTTCTTCTAGTTCTTAGACATTAGGGATTACCTACGAGCTAGGCAGTAGGATAGACAGGTCTGGCCAGGAAATGCTCAGTCATTCGG
Source organism: Cacajao melanocephalus (assembly GCA_963573385.1). NCBI lineage: Eukaryota > Metazoa > Chordata > Mammalia > Primates > Pitheciidae > Cacajao > Cacajao melanocephalus. The sequence continues at coordinate 1,312 of CAUYLG010042634.1, read as the reverse complement.
CTGAACATCATGCTCTCCTCGCACATGGCTGCCCCACCTCTGTTTCCGCCCCCGACACACTGCACACCTACATCCCTTGGACCCAAAACCCACTGCTGCTGCTGGTGTGGACTTTCCACCGTTTGGGCAATGCCAGAGAACATTCCTAAGAGTGGGCTGAATTCCCCTGCCTGTTCCTCATAAAATCAGCAACAAATGGAGACAAGGACCATCTTCCCTCAAGAAACAAAAACAAAGGCAACAATAAAAACTGCTCTCTAAGCAAAAGAGGCAATTACCACTCCCAAGGGATTTGTGGGCTGTCTATACAGCAGAAGAAAGTGTCGCTTCCTCCGCTCTCAGGAAGAACACTGTCCAAGTAGGACACCAACCAAGCAGGTTGGGCTTTACTCTTGGCAGGTGCCCGCAGAAGACCTTCCTAGAGAAACAGGACTGGCCTTGGAACTGCCTGTGTGCAGGCTTGCTTCTTTCCCGGATAGACTGTTTTCTAAGGCATGGAGTCCTTATTTTTATTTTTTAAGAGACAGGGTCTCCCTCTGTTGTCCAGGCAGGAGTGCAGTGGTGGGATCTTGGTTCACTGCAACCTCCACCTCCTGGGCTCAAAAAATCCTCCCACCTCAGCCTCTCAAGTAGCTGGGACTACAGGCGTGTGCGCCACCAGGTCCAGCTGGAGTCTATTGATTTAGTTAGAAATCCCAACCTCCAACTAACTTGCCTTTTTTTGTGGAGTGTATGTAGGGTTGTGGGGAGGTGTCTGGAGGGGAAAAGAGTTAGGGAAGGGAAAAGAATAATGAAGCAAAGTTTCACAGAGAAGCTACAGAGGACCAATAGTTTATTTCTGGGCTTCTAAAGGCATTGTCTACTCTACTGTCCACCTTACTGGCTGACAGGAATTTTTCGCTGACAAGAAAGAAAATGCCGGAACACACTACTAGATCATGTTCGGCACAGCATCTGACTCACCAGCGAACAGACATGACACTCACATCTAAGTGACTGCTCATATGGAATAAAACCATTTGCCTTGCACTGTGTAACTTCTACCAGCTGATGCCGACAGCTCAGCCTTTCTGTCACTGGAGGTCTATGAGAAGGCTCCTTCCTTGGCTCCCACTATAACCCCAGGATGCGGAATGTATGGGGCTGTATTCATTTCATTAAAACTATCAGCTGGGCTGGGCACGGTGGCTCATGCCTGTAATCCCAGCACTTTGGGAGGCCGAGGTGGGGTGGATCACTTGAGGTCAGGAGTTTGAGACCAGCTTGGCCAACATGACAAAACCCATCTCTACTAAAAACACAAAACTTAGCT
>CAUYLG010042633.1:0-49889 GCA_963573385.1 Cacajao melanocephalus | reverse complement strand
GTATAAGAAAACAGAAACTAGAGAAGGGCAAGGAGGCATCTACATCAGTGAGCTGGTGATTTTTAGTTCTTTAATACTTTTTTTGAGAGGCCTGAAGGTCATTTTCTGAGGAAGAAACTCATGTAAAACAAATAGAAGTTTTAGGCTTTAACAGCAGAAGGTCCAATGTCTATGTTTATCCAAAAACAACTATCTATGGGACAATACGACCTATTTCAATTTCACTCTTTTTACCTCTATAAAATTTACTTTTTTAGTGCTCACATATGAGTGAGGACATAATGATATTTGTCTTTCTGTACCTGACTTATTTCATTTAACATAATAATCTGCAATCTCATCCAATTACATAAAAATACTTATTTTGGCAATCTGATTATACCAATGTTAGATATTTGGTTTTGCCTCACAGATTCCTGTACTTCTTTTTTGTTTCAGTCTATTTTTTCTGTTTTTAGATTGGAAATTTTTAATTTATATATCTTCAAGTTCAATGACTATCTTTTTTGTCATTTCCATTCGGCTGTTAAACTTGTTGAATATTTTATTTTTATAATTGCATTTTTACTTTAATGTTTTGTTTGCTTCTTTTTAATGTCTTCTATTTCATCATTAAAATTTTCTTTCTATTTAAGAATGTTTGCCCTTATTTCTTGGAGTATTTGCATAATAGCTACTTTTAAAAGTTTTTATTAGATAAATCCAACATATAGCTGATCTCTATGTGGATGTTCTTTTTTTCTACCATACAAATTGAGACTTTCCTGCTTCTTCATATGCTAATAAACTTTGTATTACGTTCTGATATTTGAATATTGCGTTATGAGACTTTGGATCTTGTTCAACTTTTGTGAAGAATGTTTATGTTTTTGTTTTATCAGGCAATAGATATGGTTAGGCTCAGATTATAACTTTCAAACAGCTGCCTTCTGAAGGGTATGTTTTCAATGACATTTCCATTTTCAAAGCCTTAGCAATGTTATTTGGATCTTTACTGATGTGTGTGTGTACATATGTATGTATATATATATGTGTGTGTGTGTGTGTAGATGTATATAGATGTATATATATATATCTATATCTAGATATATTTAGATTGATATCTATCTCTATATATCTAGATAGATATAGATCTAGATAGATATTGATATCTATCTAGATCTGTATCTATGTATCTATATCTGGATATAGATAGATAGAGAGATGTATATATATCTATATATCACCCAGGGTCCTGACGGGAATGTAGGTAGAGGTCTATCATTGGATTCAGTTCTCAAAGTCTTTGGTATGTTGTATTGGAATATCATATGCCCATTTGAGGGTCAATCTAGGAGATCATAAACAACTGTGTATATGTGGTATGTTTCTCTACCGACTTCTGTGTACTATCTAATTTCTGAGACTTTCTTTTGGTTCTGTGATTATAAAGCCATGGAAATATTTATTTTACTCTATAATGACTTCCCACCAGTGTGTTTTAGTTTGATGTCAAGCAGGAGAAAAGAGACAGAGAGACAGATAGACAGACAGACAGACAGACACACACACACACACACACACACACACACACACACACACACACACACAAAGAGAGAGAGAGAGAGAGAGAGACATATTTTCCATACCTATGTGTGACCATAGCTTCTTATGAGAAACTGAAGTTCATCTTCCTCAGAGTTTTAGCCAACTGTGGATTCCAGATGCTATCACTTTTATTTATAGAACCCCTATTCTCACTCGGTGAGCCTGAGCTATGGAGCACCCAGAGTCCAGTCTCTAAGCCTGCACTATAATTCCCTTCTGGAGTTCTCTCTGTTCATACCCACAACCACTTTTCAGTTTCTGGCAGCCTTGAGAGCAGGCTGGGGGATACTAGAAGGTGAAAAAGCAATTAACTCACCTCTGGCTCAGTGGAATTTCAAATTCCATTCTTCTCTAAAATGCCTACTACTATTGACTTTTCTGAGTCCTCAAATAGTTCCTCCATGCATCTGTCCAAGGTTTGTAAGTATATTTCGTGATATAGACAGGCTAGAGTGCTCTGATTCAATTTTATTCAGAACCGGAACCACTGGTTATTTTATTCTTATTTATGTATTTATGCATTTAGGTCTGTAAGTCCATAATTAAAAATGTCTACATTTCCACATTGCTGGCTTCTTTCTTTTGATGGTAAGTTTTCTGGGGCAGGCAAAATTTATTTCTTATAACTCATCACACAATCCATAAACAATATATTTTCAGAAATGGTAATTTTAAAAGAAGTTAAAATTACACATTGACCCCATCCCCTTCTCTTGTCCTGCTAATTGAATAGCACATATTCTAACCCTGGGATTCCACTGAAGTGCAGCTCTCGTTAGGACGAAGTGGCTTTTTATATACAGAATGTACGTTGTTGCAGTAGCTTAGTGGGCATTTCAAATTACGGGAAACACAAATGAGGGGGTTCCTGTAATTTGGCAATCTTTATTGCCAGAGTGAACAAAAATGAAAAAAAAGTATGAACTACATGGTGAATATATATACATCGTTCAATCGCTGCAGTCAGATTTCTAAGTAGGTATCATTGACTTTATTTTGTGGATGAGAAAAAACGGTGAGGACGTTGTCATCTACTCACACACTTACTTTGAATCAGGGAAGGAGAAAAGCACCCTAATGAGCCCTTTCACAGAGCCCAGTCACTTCCCTGAACTTATATAAAGGATATGGTACAGCACACTTCAGAAAATCATTTTCAGAACAATTGTTTTTTATTGTTTTATTCTGTCATCTTTGCAATGGACCTTTCAGAGCTGAAGCTGACTGTGATGAAACTGTCACTCTTGCTTTATTGATAGTGTTTTTGTGGATTCTCCAAGTGGCCTAAGGAACACTTGGACTTTTTTGCACATTCGCCTGCTTAAGAAGAAGTGTTGAAGATTGCAGGCCGGAGGTCTAGCTTGGAGAGCAAAAAGCATTCGCCGTAAGTTTCAGAATGAGAGGATTTGGTGCTGCTGAAAAGGCGAGGCAACCTGAACCAAACACCTTCACCTGATAATTATTTTAAGGACTAAATATCAAAGATTGTGTAGTCTTTGCTCAATGCATATAGTATGTGTATCGCATCTCCCTGTTTACCAATGACTGATAGTGTAAAATAAGGCAAGGAAAAAAGGAGAAATCGCCTTTTGACAGATTTAGCCTAGAATTACAGGTAATCCTGCATTCCTAGGAAACAGAACTCACCAATTAATATCCAGGTAATGTTTTCTTTTTTAACTTTCAAGACTCAGTTGAAAGATTACTGCCAAAAATAACGCTCTCTGTAGTTGTATATCACATTATAAGAAGGTCTGCCTGTTGGCACTTGATACTTCTAGTTACCCTGTGAGACAGATGAGGCATGTTTTATTATCTTCATTTTATATATAAAGAAATGAGGCCACAAATAATATGGTCCAATGTCACACAGTAGCTGTGTAGCAGAAACAGGTCTCCAACAAGTAAATGGTGTTTCCATGTATGCACCTCCCACTTACTCTTCACACCACTCTTATCAGGCTTTCACTCCTGCCACTTCAGAACTAAACTACACCTCAGAGGTCACTGATCACCTCCGTGTCTTAATGATGCATGCCCTACCAGCAGCACTGACACTGCTGCCCAGTGACTCCATACTAAAATCCTCTCCTGCTTTTTCTCCTATTTTAATGGCCTCTGCTTCCTTCCACTCTTCTTTGCTGGAAAATCCATCTATTCCAAATTTTAAATCACAAAGTTTCTCAAGGATTGAGATTCTAAGGTCTCTTATCTTTAAACATACATTTTGTCTCTATGTATGCCCAGCAATTCCCATAATGTAACCTTAAAATAAATGAAGACATACTGACTTTTATTATACAAAAGTTTTTACCTTTCAATACTTCTGATAATTTATATCATTCATGCCCAGATATTGTCTCTTTAATGCATTCATTCACTGTTTTATTAATTTACTCAAAAATACTTATTGATGGTCTATACTTTGAAAATTCAGAAGGCAACATTCCAATGATTGGAAAAAAAAAAAAAACTTTCCTCTTTCCTCATGGAATTTACATTTCAATGGCCAACACAAATAAGAAACCAACAAAACTTGATGTATAATAACATGTTAAGTGTGATAAGCCCCAGGGAGAAAATTAAAGCATTTGCAACCAGTGGTGACTGCAACACGGAAAAGACAGGAAAGCTCGCTACGAATGAAAGCACTGGGTGTCCCTGTACAAACAACTGTTAGACTAGAAAAAAATGGAATTAGATAAAATAAAGCCTGTGTTTGTTTGTTTCTGACCTACATGGATTATCAAAATTTATTCTAAGACATTAAAGAATATGTGCTTAGAGCAGTAGCTATTTAACAATGACACCTGTGTTTTATCATGCCTACATTTATTCATTTTTTTAAATTTAAAATTTTTATTTTAGGTTTGGGGGTACATATAAAGGTTTGTTATATAGGTGAACTCATGTTATGGGGGTTTGTTGTACAGACATTTTTATCTCCCAGGTATTAAGCCCACTACCTAATAGTTAATCATTTTTGCTTCTCTCCCTCCTTCCCTTCTCCACTCCCAGGCAGATCGCAGTGTCTGCAGTTCCCTTCTTTGTGGGTCATGACTTCTCATCATTTAGCTCCCACTTATAAGTGAGAACATGTGGTATTTGGATTTCTGTTCCTGTGTTAATTTACTAAGGATAATGGCCTCCAGCTCCACCCATTTTCCCGCAAAAGACATGATGTCATTCTTTATTATGGCTGCATAGTATTCTCTGGTATAGATGAACCATGGAATTGTCTTTATCCAATGTGTTGGGCATTTAGGTTGATTTCATGTCTTTGCTATTGTGAATGAACTTTTGTGTGCATGGATCTCTATAGTAGAATTATTTATATTTCTCTGGGTATATATCCACTAACAACATTGCTGATTCTCCTTTTAGCTCTTTGGGAAACCACTATACTGCTTCCCACAATGGTTGAACTAATTTACACTCCCAGCAACAGAATATAAACCTTCTCTTCTCTCCATAAACTCACCAGCATTTTTTTTTTTTGCTTTTTATAATAGCCATTCTGATTGGTGTGAGATGATATCTTATTGCAGTTTTGATCTGCATTTCTTTAATGATCAGTGATATTAAGCTTTTTTTCCACATGCTTGTTGGATATATCTGTGTCTTCTTTTGAAAAGTGTCTGTTCTTATTCTTTGCCTACTTTTTAATGGGTTTTATCTTATACATTTGTCTAAATTCCTTATAGAGGCTGGATATTAGATCTTTGTTAGATGCGTAGTTTGTAAAAATTTTCTTCTATTCTGTAGGTTGCCTGTTTGTTGATAATTTACTTTGCTGTGCAGAATCTCTTAAATTTAATTAGATCTCATTTGTCAAATTTTGCTTTTGTTGTGGTTGCTTTTGGCATCTTTGTCATGACATTTTTGCCCACTCCTATGTCCAGAACAGTATTGTGTAGGTTGTCTTCTAGAGATTTTACAGTTTTGGATTTTACATTAAAGTATTTAATCCATTTTGAGTTGATTTTTGTATATGGTGTAAGGAAGGTGTCTGGCATCAATCTTCTGCATATGGCTAGCCAGTTAATCAAGCACCCATTTACTGAATAGGGTCATTGCTTGTTTTTGTTAGCTTCACCAAAGATCAGATGATTGTAGGTGTGCAGCCTTATTTCTGGGATCTCTATTCTGTTCCATTGGTCTATGTGCTTGTTTTTCTATCAGTATCATGCTGTTTTGGTTACTGAAGTCATGTAAAGTGATGCCTTCAGCTTTGTTCTTTTTGCTTAGGATTGCCTTAACTATTCGGGCTCTTTTTTGGTTTTGTGTAAATTTTAGAATACCTTTTCTAGTTCTGCGAAGAATGTCCTTGGTTGTTTGATAGAAGTAGCATAGAGTCTATAGATTGCTTTGGGCAGTATGGCCATTTTTATGATGTTGATTCTTCCTGTCTTTTTGTGCGTAGAATGTTTTTCCATTTGTGTCTTCTCTGATTTCTTTGAAGAGTGTTTTGTAATTCTCATTGTAGAGATCTTTTACCTCACTGGTTTGTCATATTTCTAGGTATTTTATTCTTTTTGTCTCACTAAATTTAAATTGTGGGAAAGATCCTTAGCCTCTCTGGACAAATTCTTAGATAATTTATGAGAACATTTTTAGGTCTACAGTTTTATCAATTATCTTGAAAAAGATGGTGCAGAGATAGAGGAACAGATAAAAAATAGAAACACTGGGGATTACAGGCCAGGTGTGGTGGTTCATGTCTGTATTTTTAGCACTTTGGGAAGCTGAAGCTGGTGGATTACTTGAGTCCAGGAATTTGAGATCGGTCTTGGCAAAATGGTAAATTTCTGTCTGTATAAAAGATTTTAAAGATTATCTAGGCATGGGGGCACATGCCAGTGGTCCCAGCTACTTGGGAGCCTGAGGTAGGTGGATTACTTGAGCCTGGGAGGTGAAGGCTGTGGTGAGCATGTTAATGAGGGTCTGGGACCTTTGAGAACTCTGAGGATATCCCCAATGATTTATTCTCATGACTTCTACCAATTCCCAAGAAATCAAATGGCATTCTTACCTTTGTTCATTCTTTTTATGTGACGCATATGTTATTTATCAATAATCTACAAATATAGAGACTTTTTTGGCTGCTTTGTCTTCTTCTGCTTCTTTCTAGTAACATGATAAGCAACATTTATATGGCAAAATTCAAGTTGCTGCAGTCTGAGGTTCAGTATTGTGTCTAGTCTCACATAGTGAGGCTTCATCCATTAATTTCAGCTGATCTCATTTTCCAGCCTTCTAGGTTTTATCAAGTTAATTGTTAGTCTCAGGGAAACTAAGGTTCTTTCTAGCTGGTTTTATTAGAATTCTGATCTATCTTATGTCCTCTCCATTCATATGATACCCCAGGGGCTTGTTCTCTTTTCTCCCTAACCCTTTATATAAAAACCCTTAAACCTTTCCAAGGCATTAAGTATGTTTTAAGCCCTCACGTACTGCAGTCACATAAGCACTTGCTTTTAACTGGTCAATAGAATGGTATTATCAGTTCCTTTTAACACTTTTTTTTGTTATTTTGTCAGAGTTCCCAACATTGGGCTACATTTCTGCTTCACCCCTGAAAGACACTATGTTTTCTATTCTATGGTAATGTAAATTTCTTCTTGTCAATCTCTACCACATACAGATCTATATCAAAATGACCATATTTGCTTGAGATAATTGTTTTAGCTAGAGAAGTGAACTAGTTATATGCACAACTGGGAATGCAGTTATCCACACTGGGCTCAAGAGACGCAAAATAACATGATTTTTGTCTTTGGGGACCCAGGTGTACTCTGAGTCATTAAACAAATTGCAGAACCTTTCTGAATGTGCTTACTACATTGTTAGAGTCTTCTTAAGAATTCTGATAGAGACAATTTTCAAACAGTTAACATTCTGAGCTTATGATTGAGAAGTCTTATTTTAAATATACTAATGCACCCATAAATAAGAAACTCAAATATAGCTACTGTAATTCCCTGAGTGCAGACTTTTAATGAGCTAACAATTATTGTAAGGACAAATTCTCATCACAAAGCTCCCTCTCTTCATAACTGCTTAAGTTTAGTTTATGGTCTGTTGATTGGCTGAGGGAAGTTAATTGAAAGTAATTATATGTAGACAAGTCACAAACTGAGAAAAACAAGATAAATGTGAAAAAGTAAGTCTCTGTGGCACAATTCAGTGGTCTTATGGTAAGAGCAATAAACTAAAATGTCAATATTAATCCATATAACAACTTTCCATGGTGCTATTTGCAAAATAATGTAAACCAATGTCAGTATCCTCCTAAGTGGAGAAACCACTGTCTATATTTTCTGCATTTCAAATGTCCCTGGCCATTTAAGACCTAGGTTTCATCTCAAAATGTATACATTAAATACAAATAATATTAATTAATTATTCAACCAACATCTTCTTATTTGCTATATGCCAGGCAATGTACTCAGCATAAGGAACTCAAAGAAAATCAAAGTGTTATAGGCTGCTCAAAGTCTAGTAAGAAGACCAATATACAAACAAAGTATAAGGCTGTGTAAAAACAAATAATACTAACAAAATGTTACAAAGGAGCATAAAGGGACAAATAATTCAAGGAAAGCCAGGAAGACTTCACAGAGGAGACTGCATTTTAGTTAGGCATTCAAGGCACTGTCCCATCAGACCAAGAAGATGAAAGGAGAAACAGATACTTGTGTATCATACTTCGTTTTCTTACTCTCTCTCTCCCTCTCTCTCTCTCTCTCTCTTCCCCTCTTTGCATACACACACATGCACACATACAACAACGTGTACTGACACAGCTTGTCAAATGTATCAGTAAATAGATTTTGCAAGGTGCACAACTGGGTGTATTTGTCTTACATTAGACTATGAAAATGTATTCTGTCTGCTGGCTGCTCAGTTTACAGAGCTCGCACGACTGGGCTGTTGGCAAAGGTTTCCAGACCACGGTGAGTAGCTGGGGGACAAATCATAAAAGGGCAGAATTGGCAGGGGCCTTAGAGGGTCTTATACTTGAGATCCCTATTTTGCAACGTGGCAATTGAGTCCCAGAGAGGGGTGTTGCTTGTCCAGTGACACTTATTATTTGAATCAATCAGTATACAAATTCTACAAATAGTAACTGAAAACAGTGTTTGCTGTGATAAGTTGACAATATGGAGGAATCAGCAAAAATATAACTTTAAGTGCGAATCCTCAGATAGCATAAAATATGTCTTGCTTGGTTTTTCAATCTATTTTGTTCTTTTACAAGCACTTCTCAACTCTAAATGTTTTGAATTGTTGATTTAACTTGAAATCTCTTTTCATGTTCTTTGGAGAAAAGCAGCAATTACATAACCATTACCTCTATTCTTACCAGTAGGACATTTATTAGAAGATTTCTTTACCTTAAATCTGGATGTAAATCAGGAAATGCAAGATTACAAACTCTAAGGTGGTTCCCTCTGAAATGTTACTACTTCCCAGAATAGCCTTTAAGTATTTTGTTTCTTAGTGCCAAGAATGGGACTTTTATCTCATGTTCTTTCTCAATAGCTAGATGATAGACTAAAATACAGAAGCTGGATAGACATAATCCTATATGCATGTATATATATATATATATATATATATATATATATATCTGCATATATATATTTATGTGTGTGTATATATATGTGTGTGTATGCATATCTAACATATATATCAGTCCTCAAATAATGTTGTTTCATGTAACATTGCTTCATTGTAAGATTCATTAATGAGAAACACAATAATCGATTCCTGGCTGAGGCCACTGTCTGTGTGGAGTTTGTACATTCTTCCCATGCCTTTGTAGGTTTCCTCCAGGTACTCTGGCTTCCTCCCACATTCCAAAGATGTGCTTGTTAGGTGAACTGGCATGTCTAAATGCCAGTCTAAAAGACTGAGGTCTGAGTGAGTGTTGGTTTGTGTGTGAGCGCAACCTGTGAGGAATGGCATCTTGTCCAGCATTGGTTTCTGCCTTGCACCATAAACTGCTAGGAGAGGCTCCAGCCACCAATCACCCTGAACTGCATTAAGTGGATTGGAAAAATGAATGAATGAATGAGTGAACACAAATTATTGTAAAATAAAAAATTTTTAAGCATACAATAATTATACAAATGTATGACAATAAACAATGCAGTGCAGAAGAGCTTAGTGAGCCCACCCTATTTGTTAATACTGTTTTGAACTGTGTGGTGGTGAACGGTGCTATTTACAATTTTCACTTTACAAACATTTCTCCCTCAATCTAAGCCACAACCACTACAACCACTGTCACTCACTGATTCACCAAAAGTTCGGTATGTAATCTTACTTGTTTTTATTAAACTTTAAAAATGTATGTGTAGTTCATATTTATTTCACTGCTTAAAATTAGAAGCATTTTGGATCTTTAGAAGTTTGGTGACGTTTTTATGACCAGAAATATGCCTAGGAATTTTACTCTTGCTTCTATTAATTAACCTATGGGAAAATTGCTTTTATTATTATAACCATTTTGCTTAAGGTTACAGTTTACAAGAACCTATCCATAACATTAAGTGAGAACTTAACTATGTGTATGTGTGATTTTTCTCAGTAATTAGAGGTATCTGATATATCATATCCAGACTTAGAGAGGTAGATTACAGAAATCTGAGCTGGGTATAAAAGTTACAAGGTTTTCTAGTCTGTATCATGAAAATGGAAAGCAGTGTTCAGGGCTGAAGCCTGATTCTGGGGAAGTGAAAAGAAAGCCAAGTAAACAATCAAGTGAAGCAGAGTAAGGACAAAACAGATAGGTAGAACCATTATTGTGTGGAAAAGGGCAGAAACAGAAAACAAGAATTAGCAATTTCCACCTGCCAAAAAGGTGGGGTAAGAAGTCAGTGAGCTAATCTTATCAATAGTGGTTTTCCAAAATACTAAAGTTTTGAGAAAAGGAAAGTTCTCTGAGTATATTAACGTAAAGAAATCAGAATTTTCTAAGAGTGAAATAATAATTTTCTAAGAATTTTGTAAAAGAAATTCTAAGCCAATTATATAGTTCGGATATGTGTCTACTTCAAATCTTATGTTGAAATATGATCCATAATATTGAAGGTTCCGTGGGAGGTGTTTGGAACACAGAGGTGGATCCCTCATAAATGGCATGCTATAGTCTTCGAGGTAATGCATCCCAGAGAGTCCCAGAGATAAATGATTGTTTAAAAAGAGCCAGAAAATTCCCTCCCCTCTCTGTTGCTCCCTTCCTCTTTGTCTTTTGGCATAATGGAGGCTTCCTGAAGCCTTCACCTAAAGCAGATGCTGGCCTCCTGCTTCTTCTACAGCTTACAGAACCATGTACCAAATAAACCTCATTACCCAGTCTCAATTATTTCTTTGGAGAAAATGAACTAAGACAGCCAGTAATAAAATATATTTAAGACCTATTAAGGGGGGATGATAATTCCAATGTAGAAACTACCTTAGGGATGGAGAGAAGATTTTCAGGAACATCCAGTGGTTTCATGATTATCAACTTCCCTAAAGTTGTTAGATGCCTATATCTAATTTATTATTTGAAGAAAATAGGTCAGAGGATTAAGGATACCATCTGTTTTCTCACAGGGCTTTTTGAGATATCCTGACATTCTACACATTAAAAAAATCCAAAAATAAATAAATCTATACACAAAAATAAATAACCATTTCACTCAGGTGCATCCCCTGGAGTCATTAAAGTGATGTTACTGAAATGATGGATAAAATGTATAACTTAAGAATTCAGATGCCACCATGCCTGATATTACTAGTGCTCTCTATATAAAGAAAGTAAAACCTCATTCTAAATCTTAAGGCTGACTTACGAATAACCTAAGGAGATAAAATACACCAAGGAAATTATTATATGCTTATGAGCAGAACACGGATGTAAACTCAAGACATGGTGATTTGTCTGTTGGAAGTTTGAAGACTTCTGTTCTTCACCAGAAATTCTTACTATGTAGTGATGTCAATGGATTAAGGAGGCAATGAACATGAAACACAACTACTGCGTGGTTGTTCCCAGAATCTCTTTCACTAACTGTTTTTGTTACCTTAATGAAGGCATTTGATCTCAACATCTTTTTTTAAAGAGTTCAATGATATGATGAATGAATGACTTTTCAATAGTTGACTGATTAGGCTTACAGCCCTAATGTTGGGGAAAAAAATCTACTGAGAATCCATGTGTATTTTTTTCTTAGAATTATCCAAGACATACTATACTACACCATGCTATACTTTACTACACCATAGCCTTAAGTCTGTTGCTTTGTACAATTTGACCTATGATTACATTCTGATGTAACTTGTTTTTAAGAATTTATAGAAAAACTTGTAGTCTTCCCTCATGTGCAGAAGATATATTCTAAGACACCCAGTGAAACCACCCATAGTACCAGATGCTATATGTACTATTTTTTCCTATACATACGTACACATGATAAAGTTTAATTTATAAATTAGGCGTTGTAAGAGATTAACAACAATAAATAAAAATAAAATAGAACAATTATTAACAACATGCCAACATCACTACTCTTGCTTTTTGGGACCACTACTAAGTAAAATAAAGGTTACTTGAACACAAGTATTGTGATATCACAGCAGTCAATCTGATAACTGAGATGATTGCTAAGTGACTAATGGGCAGGTAGCACATACAGCGTGGATATACTAGACAAAGGAGTGTTGCATGTCACAGCGTATAATTTAACACGTATGAATTACTTACTTCTGGAATTTCCCATTTTAATATTCTCAGACCTCAGTTGACCACAGGCAACTGAAACTTCAGAAAGTAAAACCATAAATAAGGAGGACCACTTTATTTGGATGCCTCCTAATGTTATATGTTGGTCTGTTTTGAGATTGTACAAAATGAAGTAAGTTGAACTGTCAACTTAACTCAGGACCATATTCTTTCCTATAAAAAGGCAGTCAACTAGAGTTTGCATAGATGTTCTCTGCTGTTCATAGTGGGGAGACTGGTGGATGTAGAGTATGGAACCTCTATATTTTATATTGTGATATCAAAGTCTTTAGGATGGTTTATCTTCATCTTAAGTTTGACTTTGTCAGATTGAACCACAACTTTAACATATTAATACGTGGCTTTTGTATTTCATTAAGAGATAAACAATTAAGTCTGCATTTCGGATGCACCGTAATTGTAATAGTGTGACACTGTTCTGATGATAATGTTCATTGATCATTCATAACGCAGCTACTCACACCACAAATCAAATATAAATCAACACCTTTTTAAAATTATACATGCAGAAACACATTTTATTTTCAGATTGATAATTTGCTTTCATAGTTTAATCTTCAACTGTCAGAATTTTTTGATGTAATTTTCATCTATTTTCTTACCATGGATCTTTAAACTCTTATTTAACATGTTTTAGAAGTAAACCAAATACTATGGCAAAAGTTGAAAAGGGAAAGCTTCTAGCATTATCAATTTGAAGTTTATTTAATGGCTGAGTTAAGCAACTGACATTCAGGTATAGGACAGACTGCAGATCAGTGAACTCCTTAGTTTTATGCAGGAAATGGGGGTACATGGCTAACTCTCCCGAGCAACATTAGAGTAAATAAATACCTGACTACTTGATCTCAACACCTAAGAGGTTCTTTCTGCTCCAACCCACTCTGAATTTCACAATCAACAGAGATGTTGTCCTCAGAATCTATTCCAATACCTTTCCAATTTTTTTTACATTGCTAACATAATAGTATCATAACTGCAGTGATTTTGTATGGTGTCAACTTATCTACATTACAATTTTGTTTTTATAGGGTGTCAACTTACCCAGAATTGCTTTCCCTATATGGTTCTGGGACAAATTGGGCCATGGAGAAGTTTGTGCAAGATTTGCAAAAAAGAAGATAAGTAGCAGTCATTAAAAACTGAAGCATGATACATGCCACTGAAATTTGCACAGTGTCCCTGATCTGCTACAACACCGGACTGGGGAGGAAGAGTAGTCTGGCTTGGAGTTCTTCGGGGTCCTTCTTGCACTCCTTCATCTTCTTCTCTGAGCCCTAAACCAGGCATGTGTGTGGTATAGGGATGAAGGACACCAGCTTCTTCTCTAAAACATTACATCATTGAGATTGGACGCAGATATGTGTTTCATCATGTCCTTCCAAGTTCCAGTTTGTTCTCACTCTCCTTTGCTTCATGTCCCAGTTTTCTTCCCAGTGCTCTCTGTGCTGACTTACAAAACTTCATGGCCACCACCACGTACAGGAGCTTATCACAGACTTCTTCATCACCTTCCACAATATGCATTTTTTAGTCTTTATAATAAATTCCTTTTTCCACATAACTCCAAGTGGTTCTGTTTCCCTGATCAAACATTCAACAGTGCAAAAACAGACTGAATTCTAAGCCAGTGAGTCTCTTTCAGTTGATAACTGGGGGAGGAGCACAAAGTGTGCATTCTTCTCTCCATGACTGCAGCATATGCTGACATGTTTCTATGAAAAGAACGGAAAACTTCAACCTTCATGTATGTAGGCATGTATCCTTTATAAAATGCAGAATGCAGCCTCACATCATCCAAGGAATTTTCTAAAATGAAGCCACGGGACCTCGGCTCACTATGGTCAGAAACTCTGCTGCCCTCAGATTATTGCCTTTGCTATTCTAAATCTCAAGCGTGCATATATTTCTGTATAATGATGAACATTTTTCCTTCACTAAACAGTCTTTTCTCACTGTCACCAAATAAGGGCCTTGGTAATTGGCGAACTTGAGCAATTATTAAAGGATTGTATCTCTTCTCTAAGAGTTCTCTTTCTTCTCTTGGCCTCTTGTTCTTTCTGGCTCTTCCCCTCCCTAGAAACCGTCTTGAGAAAATACAGTAAACCTCCTCTAGAGGCTTGTTTTCCTCCGCTCTTCTGTTCACTCATTAAATTGGGCTCTCTGTGCCAGTTTTGGTTTGATTGTATGTTTAATGTTACTTAAAGATAGAAAGAGGCTGTGATGGTGGAAAGAGAGCCTGCAGGTTTACAGAAATATTTCTCATCCTTATGGATTTATTGATCTAGACAATAGATAAGTCAGATACTGCATGCTCAAGATTTTGTGTATGGAAGAGAAGGGTAGTGATCAGCACTCACTGGGAGAGTCTGGAAACTAGTTTCATCCAATGGCATAGGATCAATGCCAAAGAAACATTCACATACAAGTTATGAAAGGAAATTAATGCAGATGGCTGGAAATTGGCATCTTCTGAGTTCAGAGCCAGTTGAGCCCAGTATTCTTGCATTTCTCTAAAGAGTGATAAAATGTCCCCAAACACAGAGAGTCATGGAAATCTTAAATAGAAGAAAATTGTAGAGATTCTGATGACTAATGTTTATTGTTTATTCATAATGCAATCAGGTCACCCATGGGTGGCTAGCCATGTAGGAACCTTTCGAGAAAATAAGTGTAGTTAATCAGACTACACATAAAAAGCAAGATTTCAGTTTCTAAAGAGAAAAAGTGAAGAGAAGATTCTTCAGCAAGAACAACTTGGCAAGAAGCTTCTTTAGCAAGATCAATTCAGGACCCAGTCACAGAGCTATTCCATGATTTATGCATTCACTCAATGTTTACTGAGTGTATAGTATGTTTTGCAACCTGGGCTCGGCATTAGGGGTGCAATAATTTTCAAAAATGTATTTCCAGGAAGTAGTGGTTATGTATTAGTTATAGTCCTTGAAAAATAATTATGTGAGTAAATATTTCTTATTATTTATTTTCTACAGAACTGCTAAGAGCTTTTATAAGCACATTTATGCTGCTAATGTGTTTTTGCAAAAGGGTATATATGGTAGGTTGCATTTTTCATACACAGCCTGTTTAATGGTACATCCTTTAGGAAATGCTGGCATGATGAATACATGCCATTCTGGCTTTCAAAAACCTCATCTTCTATTGACAGCCAATAGTGGGAAAAGTGATCAGTGTAGGTAAATAGAACAGTAGAGTAACAGAAGTAGAAGGTGAAGAAAAGAAGCTGTGCCAGCGGTTCTTCATTTGCTCCTTTAGATTCATCATTCAGTCTTCTCCTTCCGCTCTGTGCTCCAGTGATATGGTGACTGTTGGCAGCATTATTTGGGTTTCCTTGCCCTCTAACTCCCAGTTGGGATCAATTGATGAAAGTTTCCAGCAGGACATCAGAGGGTATGAAGATAGACTCAGCTATTATTTCTGCCTTCATCTACCCTTCTTGTACCCCTGGCATGGGGGATTTCAGCAGTGACTGCTTTCTTCTAATGAAGGCCACAGATCCTGTCAAGCAGCCCCCTCACACCTACATATAGTGCTCACTCTTTTCCGGGACAGGAACCTTCTATCCCTTTAGGTATAGTGTTGATAATAACCTACACTTGTTGTTAGTTCCTGTGTGTGTCACCATCTGCTTTGCATTCCTTAACTTCTGTATAAAGCACCTTAATTAAATTAACTCTCATTAGCTTTTGTGTGCACAATCTCTATTATGCCAGAACTCTGAGTGACAAAGGAACATTTATTGAGTGTCTATTATGTCCCCCAAACTTTAACATACATTATTTTCTTATCACAAACACCCATTAAATAAACTCTCATTAGCTTTTGTGTGCATAATCTATATTGTGCCAGAACTCCAAGTGACAAAGGAACTAACATTTATTGTCTATTATGTCCCAAACACTTTAACATACATTATTTTATCTTCTTATCACAAACACCCTACAATGTATGAATAATTAGCCTCACTTTATAGAATTTAAAAAGGGGGGAAATGAAGAACCAAAAAAGGTTAAGAAACTTGTTCTAAGTCACACCTCTGTAATTAGTAGACTTGAGACTTGAGCCTAGCTGTTCGGTAGTCATACACTTATCATATACTATTATTAAGCAAAAAGGACCAATTATTCAAATAGATCAGAAAGCTGGAACCATACTGGCCACAAGTTTTTCTTAATAATGAGCCAACTAAATAATGGAATGATTTGGTGTCAGAATGCAGGAGTAGATCAAAAGACTGAGCATAGAGAAAAGCAGCAGGCGAAATGACAGCTGTTTTTTAGAACTGGACATGTTTTTTTCCTCAATTCTATCAAAAAGATTCAAAAGACACAATTACACTCAATACACACAGCGTTATACAATCATACATCCTGCCGCAATAAAGTAAGTCTGAATTCTTCTGGAGCTGTGTACATCTGAGAGTTTCTTAACTGATCACTATTCCTGTAGACTTTAAAAAATAAAATCAGGAAAACAAGAACAACAGCAATGCCTTATCTATGGTTCTCTGTGCATCGGGGTGTGGGGGCATGAATAAGGTATTGCTGTTTTCCCTAACTACACGGAAACTTGGGTGCTAATTTATGTGGCATTCCTGTCCATATTTATACTGGAACATCAAGTCTCACACAAATGTAGTAAATCCAGATGGGTAATTTTAAAATTTCCTTTTATTTTTTAATATACTTCTTAGATATAACTTTCCTTAATGCTCAGACCCTCTGTGAAAACCTAGAGAATCCAAAAAAATGAAATAAGACAGGTGCACATCTAGACACTGGCAAAACAAATGTACAAGTTAGACAAATGTAATTCAGCAACAAAGCAGAAAAACAGCAACCAACATCTGCAAGAATTTTCAAAGCCAGCAATGTATTATTATTATTATTATTTGTAGACAAATCGAGTATATGGGTTTCCTAAAAGGAATGACCAGTCTCAGAAGGGTTAAAACAAGGCAGACAAAGGAAAGACACAAAGCCTGATGACAATAGCTGACATATATATAAAACAAATGTAGCCAAAAATTGTTATGTGCTTTCTAAAATCCAAAAAGGATGAAGATGAATGAAGATTTCATTAATCTAAAAAAATCTCCTGCTAATTCTTAAATGGTATATTTGTTTAAGTATGCTACTTTCCCCTTAATTTTACTGGGAATGTTTTCACCAACTAGAATGAATCTCATAGTGATGATAGGGTGGAATTTCTTCAACACAAAAGGGAAATTTTGCCTGCAGGGCCAATATCACTAGGATCAACAATTTTTGATTAAAATACATACACCAAGGGATCTAGCTATGATGTTTATGTGTGATATTTGGATTTCGTAATGAAACACAGCAGGGAGAATGTGGACGTTAAGGTAAAGAAATACAATATGCCTGAAATCTGTGTAAGATCTTTCTAACTCCTGGTATTACGAGTAATTTTCTCTGGGAGGCAGCCAGCACGGACATTTTGCTGCTGTTCAGAGATGTTTTTTTGAGGGAGAATGTCTGGTGATGACAGTATCAATAGCTGCACAAACGATGATGGCTATGTCTTTACTGAACTGGGATTGTTTGATGAATCAAAAGAAATTTTAGGGCTATGTGGAACCCAGAGTAGAAATTTTGTTGTTATTTTTCCAAATCTTGAGTTAATCTAAATTTTAGAGGCCATACTTGTTTTTCCCAACAGGCAGAACAATATGCAGTAAAGTCTCACGAAAAGAACTTGGGGCCTAGTGCCAGAAAATCTGATTTGAAGTAAAGCTCTGCTGCATTCTGAGAGCAGATTCAGGGGTAAGTCAGTCTATCTCTTTGGATGACAGTATCCTTACCTGAGTGATGTCAATAACAATGACATCTATACGTAGGTAATCATGACAATCAACTAAAGTGATGTATTTGAAACTGATTATATAAATCTGTTTCTTGAAATCAAGACGTCTACAGATTCTTTCCAACTCTTCCCTTAAGAACAGCTAAACACCATGAACGAAGTATTTTAAATGCTCTTTTAAAAAATATAGAGAAGGAATGGCAATAAAAGAATAGAAGCAATCAAAAACTCAGTAAACCTGAGAACCTAGAGGGATGAAGAGGAAAGTGAATTTGAGTTTCATCCTGAAGACACTAAATCTGAATGAACTTGACACTGGGCTTTCCTAGTCTCCCAGACGACATGAGACAATGCCCAGAACCAGATTCAGGTAGGAAATCTAAAAACACATAACTGTATCTTGGCATTAGGCTAGAACCTCCAATGAGTGTATCTTGGCATAAGGCTCTCTAGAAATAAACCAGATTGCTTTTCTTCCCAGGAAACCATTCAGAAAAATACCTTGTCTCAAACTTTTTGTTTTTTGCAGAGTAAGAAAAAAAATTACTTTGGAAACCTGCAACTACAATAAACTCTCACACAGATTTGTACATCAAATTTACACTATTTACCAAGTTTACCTTCAAACCAGCAAAAGCTGGCTTAAGATACAAAGATTTTAATCGCAATTGCAAATATTCCTAGCACAGTAGTGCTCATAATGTGTGGTAAAAGTAAATACCAATTATTTGTGGAGGAGCCAACCGTTAGCCTACACCTCAAGGAAAGACAAGCTTATAGTGAAAACGTATTAAATGGGTAGTCCGGGGTTTGGTTGGGGGTAGGTCTCCATGATCAAAAGACAGCAGTCACTCATACACACACACACACAAACACATGAAAATCATGCCCTCTAAAAGTTCAAATATTGAAATTATTACACATAATATAGAATAAGCATGTATAATATGTCTAAAAATAGGAGACTAAATGTAAGTAAAGACAGACTTCTGTTTCCAACTACGATGGAGTATGTAACTTGTATTAAACTAACCTCCCTACCAAAAAAACCAAACTGTAAATGTGGAATAAATACAGAAAACAGATATTTGGAGGCATAACAGAGCATAGGAGGTAGTGAGGGCTTGAGGGGAGGAGATCCTGGAGAGATGAGGGCAGGGTGGGGGCATGTGTGAAGGTGATGTGAATGCTGTAACTTGCCTTCACTCTTTTTCTTTTCATAACATTTTCCAATATACAACCAGCTCAACAGAAGACAAACGTGAGTGACCTAAAGCTTGGGACAGTCACTCTGGGCTGAGGGGGCAAAAACTGACACTTAAGCTAGAACTTGAGAATCAAGATCACAGAGAAAAAGGAACCAAAGCGAAAGCAGCCCACATTTAACCATGTAATTTCATCTTTAGGTATTTACTTACTCCTGAATTTAGCATTCACAATATAACACAGGAAACCAAGTGAAACAGATGATATTCCCTCTAGTACTGATTTGTTAAGAATTTTTTTTCATGAATAGATATAGAATTTTATAATTTTTTTTCTGTACACAGCTTTTTTCTGTATCTATTTAGACAATTGTATGACTTTAAAAAAAAAATCTGCCAATACAGTGCCTTGCACTGCTTGATTTTTCAAATGTGAACACAATGTTGCAATCCTTTTTAGTTATAACTAGATTTTATTTTATTTTGGTAAGGATTGTTTTCTGCCTATGTATTAATGATATAGTGAATTTTATTACTTACAGATCTTTGACTTGTTTCAGTGTCAGGGTAATGCAGCCTTTATATAGTATATCAAAAAGATTCCCTGTTGTTTTCTCTTCTAGAAGAGCTCGTTTAGAAATGGCATTATTTGTTCCTTAAATGTTTAATAACGTTCACCACTGAAATGCTCTTTGTGAACACACTTTTAATCAAACATTGTCTTTAATAGACACAGGGCTACATAGGATATCTATTTTTCTTTTTTTTATTTTTTATTTATTTTTATTTTTATTTTTTAAAGATAGGGTTTCACCATGATGGCCAGGCTGGTCTTGAACTCCTGACCTCAGGTGATCCACCCACCTCGGCCTCCCAAAGTGCTAGGATTACAGGCATGAGCCACCACGCCCGGCCAGGATATCTATTTTTCTTGAATGAACATTGGTGGTTTTGTGTCTTTCAATGAATTTCTCTGCTTAATCTAATTTGTTACATTTATAGGCAAAATTTTTTAAACATTCCATTAATATCCTTTTAATTTGTAGGCTCTTTAATTAGTCTTTCTTTCATTCACACTATTGTAATTCATATCCTTTTTTTTTTCCAATCACTCTGGCTGGAATTTTTCCCTCTTTTATTGACAGTCTCAGTCTTTCTCTCTCACTCTGTGTGTGTGTGTGTGTGCACCCGCATGTGTGTATGTGTTTGTATGTTCACTGATTTCTATTTTCTTCTTTCTTCCCATTGCTTATTTTGAGTCTAATTTACTCTACTTTATTATAATAGAAACTTAGATTACTGATGTAAGGTAGTCTTATTTTTAATATAAGCGTTTAATACTATAAATTTTTTTCTAAGCGTATTTTAGCTATATTTTCCAAATATTGATATGTGTATTTTTATCTTTATTGCATTCCAAGTATTTTCTAACTTCTCTAGTAATTTTTTTTTAAATTCAACACAAGTTACTTAGAACTGTCATTTGTGCTTGTGTTAATTATCAACCATTTAGACTTTGTCCAAATCTGTTCTTTTGTAATCAATTTCTACTTTACTTCTGTTAGATCAAAAAGCCTAACAGGGATATATGACTTCAATTATTTTAAAATTATTAAGACTTGTTTTCTGACCCAGAATATGGGTCACTCTTGGGGAATATTCCTTATGCACTTATAAAAAACATGAATTCTGCTACTGAGTGGGACTTTTCTATAAATGTCAATTGTGTCAGTTTGGTTGATAGAGTTGTATGAGTCTTCTACATCTCTGCTGATTTTCTGGAGTTTTTATTCTTTAAGTTATTGAAAGAGATGCTGAAATTTTCAGACATAATTGTGAATTTGCCTATTCTTCCTTTCAGTTCTACTGGTTTTTGTTTTGTGTATTTTAAATATCTGTTATTAGAGACATATGTATTTAGGACTTCTATGTGTGCCTTCTTAATGAATTAACACTTTTATAATTTTGTGATGCCCTCAGCATTCTTGGTAGTATTTCTTTCTTTGAAGTTTACTTTCTCTGATTTTAATAGAGTCAAAGTATCTTTAATCAGTGTTTTTATCATGCTTCATTATTCAGACCTTAGTTTCTCTCTATTTAAAATACATTTACTGGAGATAGCGTGTAGTTTTGTCCTACTTTTATTTTTATCCAGTCTGCCATTCTTTGTATTTTAAATAAACAACATTAGTCATTCACATTTAATTCATTACTGATGAATCTACCATATTCTGGTTGTTGATTTTTTTATGTGTCCCATCTGTTCTTTGTTCATTTTATCCCTATTTTCCTGCAAGATTTTGGATAGAATATTATCAATTTTTCCATTTTATCTCCACTTGGCTTAATAATTACAGTCTTTCTAACTTTCTATTTGCTGCTGTAGAGGTTGTATTCACATTTTTAACTTATCCCAGCCCATCTTCAATAATATTATGCCAGATGAAATATAGTATAAACCATGTAGAAGAGCTTATCTTCCTCATTTGGTTTTCACTGTTAACATAAATTTTACAACTAAACATGATTACTGAAATACTTTGTTACTATAGTCATTTATTTTTTACAGTGACTAAATATAAGGAAACTATATTTTCTGTTTATTTCCTTACTTTTACTATGTGTGGCATTCTTCATTTCTTGGTATGTATCCTGATTTATTTTCATTTGGTATGATACAACTTGTCCCTGAAAAGCTTTCTTCAGCATTTCTTGTCTGCTGTGGTGAACTGTCTCATCTTCTGCTCCAGTAAAAAGTCTTCATGTTGCCCAGATGTTTAATTCCAGTTAACAGTGTTTGTTTGCTTTTAAATTCTACAATATTTAAGATATAACTCCATGTTTTTCAAAAATTCTGAAAGGTGTGCTATAATTTTTACTTTTGCTCTTCTGTATGTGTGTTTCTTTTTATCTGGTTGCCATAAAGATTTTTTTCCATTTTTGCTTTTCAGCTGTTTGATTATGATATGCATGACTCTGTGTGTGTGTGTGTGTGTGTGTGTGTGTGTGTGTGTGTGTGTGTGTTTCAGGTTTTATATCCTCGGGATTCTTTAGACTTTTTCAACAGGTGAATTTTTTTTCTTTTTAAATTGGTCATTATATTTTAAAATATTTTTCTTTCCTATTCTCTATTCTTGTTCTTCAACTTTAAACTGATATTTTACAACAGCTACTGAATACTAATTTTTACCATTTCTCTTTGTGTTTTCATTTAGATAATTTTAATTGATCTGTCTTCAAGTTCAGTGATTCTTTTATCAGATACCTCCAGTGTTACTTCTGCACACTGGAAGAATTATTTACCTCTGATAATATTTTATTGCTATATTTTCATTTGTCTCGTTTATCTCTTTCTGTGTGTGTTGAAATTCTGCATCTTATTATGCATGTTGTCCAACTACTCCATGAATTACTTTAACACATTAATCATAGTTTTTGTTTTTAAGCCCCTGCCTCTTAGATGTCATATCAGGGTCATCTCTGAGTATTTTTTTATCGCTTTATTTCTTCACAATGTATTTTTTTCTTCTTGCATTTTTGTGTGTCTTATAGTGTTTATTAAATGCTTCATATTGTACATAAAAAAACATTAGAGTCTGAAGTAAAGGCTATTTACACATGGAAATGGGCCATTAGGACATTTGTGGGTGGTGGTTGACCTGACCTGGGTTTGAGTTTTGTTGCTCCTATCAACACTTTCCATGCATGACAGTGGAGGGTTACTGTTACCTCTTGTTTTTAGAATGCAGCCTATGGTATCACTGGCTCTCAGCCACCTTAGATCTCATCAGCCCTTCTTTATGTAGATCTTAGTGTCTGCCCATACTATTGCCTCTTGCACAACAGGAGACTGCCTTAATTTTTTACTTGGCACTTTCCTCATAATGGCTGTGGTCTCTGGTGTTCTCTGTTGCCCTGGTTCAAGCTCACTCTTTTGACAACTCTGTGCAACCAAGTCTTGTGGGTTGGGGTTCCACAGTGTCTTTGCTTCTCCTTCCCAAGGCTGTCTAATTCTGCTCTGCACTGTATCTGTGGTGGGTCTGGAACAGAAGAGTATTTTCTGGCTCTCTCCAGCCTAAGCAGACCTCAGCTTTGTAGCAGCTTGAATCCTGAGTTTCCCGCTCCTCAGTCAAGATCGAAGTATTTTTTCTTATATTCTTCATCCAGAGGCAATGGATCTTTGCCTGCAACTTGATAGTAGGAAGGACTTTATCCCTCTCCTAGAGGCAGACATACTTTGCTTCTATGCAATTCCAGAAGCACTAGCTCTTCATGCTGGTGTTTCAGTGGCAGCCAGTTTATCTCCTACAGGTTTCCATCACTAAAGTGTACTCTCTCTGGACCTTGTTCCCAGTTTTTCTTGGGAGAATCCTGTTAAGACACAGGAAAGAAACTTCAGGGAAGCTACCTGTTGCTGAGGTTCTCAGGGATGCTAGGCCACACTCAGCTTTTAATGGTTAGTTAATATATTAGCTGCTTTTTGCTTATTCACTTTTACGGCTCCTATTGTTCCTCCCCTTGCTCTGACAAAGGCAAAAGAATGCATGAGCCCTGTCTCTCCACACAGGGGCTCATCGACCTTTGAAATTTAGTCTTCCTTACTGTCATATTCTCGAATGGGCTCAGAAAATGTTACGATTTTGTGTATTACCTAACTTCTCGTGATTGTTAGGATAGAGGCAACATTTTCTTTTGGCTTCCTATATACTGTGCAGATGTGGAACAAACTGGTGTATTCTGTACTGCTTTGGCAAATGTTGTATTTTCCAGGCCCTCCTTTGAAGCATAGTCCTCTAACAGGGTTTCTTATATCCCACGCTGTATCTCCCAGAGCATGCTGTTCTCTCTAAGCCTGAAAATGCTTTTGCCTACCACTTTCCATGCCATTTCTAGCATTTCTAGTTCGCTTTGTGTGGAATGTCACCTTTTTTAATATTTCTAGAACCTAGCCTAGTAATATGGCTATATCATCTCTGACATTCTTGACTGAGTATTAAGCCCTCTATCCCAGGAGAGTAGTAGAAAATCAATAAACTCTCCCATTTCTGACTTTATTTTTCATTTCCCTTTAACCAAAGCACCTTCAGAATGCAGGATCATGGCACCCCCTGGCTCTGCAGGTCTCCTAAGTCCCGCTGTTGCTTTGTCATACACTTCCTTTCCTCCTCTATAAGGCCCGGCACATCTCCAGCTGGTTTACACTGCAACTTTAAACTACTTATAGCTGCAATGTCTTTAAAAGAAGATAGACACACATTTGAGAGGTATCATCTGGTGTCTTCTTGGGAAAACCTATGTATAAGTTTCAAGCAATTAAGAAATAAACTACTAGGCTGCTATTTCAGATTCATTAGTTTCTGGGGAATTTGAGATTGAGGATGTGAGAGTGTCAGAAACTTCAACCCAGATCTTCTCATACAATTTGTCATAATTGCATTCTTTCTCACCCTGGCTCCTGATGATGGCATAGCAGACCTACTTTGGTTGGGACTTTCACTTTCTCTGTAGCTTATCTTCTTTTAGGATTGAATCTTGGGCCTGGTTATCAATTCCCTCTGCCCTATGACTGTTTTCACAATTAGCTTTTAATTACCAATCTATCATATTTAGCCTTTTATTCTTTTTCAAAGCATCTAGTTTATGAATAGACAGCTAGTCCACTGTCTATCAGTGACTTGTTTATCCCAATATTTCTCAATTACCTGATATATCACAGAAGAAACTGCATTCCTTTTCACTGATATAGCATTCCAGTTGACTGTTGGTGAACATTTTAACATAACTGCAATACCACCTTGTTCCAGGGGCCATCTGCATTCTATCAACCACAAGTGATGAGTTCCTCATTGATAACCAGACAGTAGGTCATCCAGCTCCAAAATCACTTCATGTCTTCATATTTTGCAGAATGTTCTGCATAATAACTATTGAAGGCTGGGCTTCTGGTAGACTTGCAGCAGGTTTATTTGGGAGTCCTTTTGGGATTCATATGTGGGAAAGTGAAAGAAAAGAAGTAGAATTGGGTATAGGCAGAAGTTGAGCTTTGTAATATAGTCTCTGCGAGATGCCTCAGTCAACTTTGTATGTGTGAGGAAGGGGAGAATTTAAGACAGAATGGGCTTATGAGCTTTCAGACCTCTCCATAAATACTCATATAGGTTATTGGATGTGGACCTCCATGGGAAAGTGACATAATCTTGGCTATAGTGACGCTCTTCAAATAAGACTATCTCCCAAGATGACTACATATCAGGGGCTGTCTGCTGGAAGGAATTAATAAGCCCTGTATTTCTGAAAAATATCTTAGAAGTGTATCAAACTTAAATTCAAAGAAAACACATCTGGGCAATCATAGTCAGATTGCTAAAAAATAAAGACAGAGAATTTTTTAAATCAATAAGAGAAAAGGGACATCGAATAAGCAATAATAAGATACAGAGCCAGTTTTTAGTGATGTAAATCAAAACTTTAAAGCAAAAGAGAAAAGTAATTGACAATCAGGAATGCTATTCCCTATGGAAAGCATTCTTTACGTGTGAAGGCAACATAATGACATTTTAAGGCCATTTAAAAAAATAGTGTTTGTTGTCATTGTTTTGCTTTTTGTTCGTTTGTTCCAGAAAAATTGCACTAACAGTGATACCAAAGGTGACTTATCTCATGGAAAGGGTATTGCCTAGACATTTAAAGAATGATTGGAGGCTGGGCATGGTAGCTCATGCCTGTAATCCCAGCACTTTGGGAGGCTGAGGTGGGTGGATCACCTGAGGTCAGGAGTTTGAAACAAGCCTGGTCAACATGGCGAAACCCTGTCTCTACTAAATATACCAAAATTAGCCGGGTGTGGTGGTGGGTGCCTGTAGTCTCAGATACTCGGGAGGCTGAGGCAGGAGAATCTCTTGAACTCAGGAGGCAGAGGTTGCAGTGAGCTGAGATCACACTGCTGCATTCCCTGGGTGACAAAGCAAGACTCTGTCTCAAAAAAAGAGAAATGATTGGATACAAGATCTCAATGGAAGTTGATACGTGGAACCCAGATGCGTCCTCACATGACCTGTGCTGCCCCCTCCTTAGAGGCTTTAATGGGGGACCAAGTAACAAACATAACCTTGGATATATCTAGCTTATAGCGGGTTCACTGTGTTTGCAGACTCAGCCAGTGATGACTGCCTAGTCCCCAAGAGTAGAATGGAGGTTGCTATATTTGGAATTTAAAATAATTACCACAGACGGTCTTTGGCTTATTCAAATACAGCAAACACAAACAAGCTGTAGCTCTATGGCAGCTGCTATGTCGGAAGTGGTACATTTCTTGTTAACAAGCCCTCAGGTATGTGGTATATGCCCACTGATTTGGCAAAAGCATCTTTGCTATTCAGATTAGAAAAGAGGATGAGAACGGCTTGTAAGTGGAATGCATATTGATATTCATTTGCAACTTTGTTTCCCTTTGTCATAATGTCTAAAGAAACCTTGACCACCATGATATGGGTTAAATTATCTGTTTCTTGTTATTATACTGTCTAAAGAGATGTGAACTGTTTGCACATCCCGTGTAATATCACATTGACCCATTACGTCAATGACAGTAAACTGACTGGGAGGATAAGCAACTGATTGCTAATATTCTAGAGACCGTGGTAAGACACATGTTCTCCAGAGGTTGGGAGATAAACCCTATGAAGTTTCAGGGACCCACAGCTTCAGTGAAATGTATAGCCCAGTGGTAAGCAGTGTCC
Source organism: Cacajao melanocephalus (assembly GCA_963573385.1). Taxonomy (NCBI): domain Eukaryota; kingdom Metazoa; phylum Chordata; class Mammalia; order Primates; family Pitheciidae; genus Cacajao; species Cacajao melanocephalus. The sequence continues at coordinate 22,716 of CAUYLG010042633.1, read as the reverse complement.
TAATATATTTCCTACAAAATAAAAGGCAAAGTGCTCTATCTAGCATTCTCTACTATAGATAAGGAAGCACAGCACTAGAAAGGCCCTGTTGGGCTCTGCAGGCAATATGTTTTACATCTAGAAATGCTATCACAGCTCACAACCTGAGTAACATAGAAGCTGCTAATTTTTGAGCAGGGTTAAGGGGAATAAGGGGCGCTATAGTAGGTCCAGACTATGGTGCAATCAGCTCTGTCCCTTTGGGTCTTATCTAACAGACTTAGTAACGCTGCAGGTGTCCATTGTTAGATGGAAATGGTGTAACTGAGACTGATCACAGCCAATCTTGAGAGCATGACTGAGTCACATGAATGGGTAACCCTACTACACGGTCCAAGTTTAAGTAAACTGGTTAGCCACTTGGCACCAGAATCTGTGTATGCCTCATTTATAACCAGTGGTGAGCTTCTCATTGACAGCTGGGCAGCAAATGAAGCAGCTTCTACATTTTGCTGCCCAAATTCCCATCTTACGTTTTGATTTTTTTTTTTTTGGTATCAACTGTTGAAGGGAAATAAGGAACTGAGCTGTATTAATATGTATAATGTTAAGTAAATTAATAAGGCACTGAATGTTTACCAGATCTCCCCACCTGTGGAAGGGAAAGGGAGGAAACAGGCTTGGGCAGAGGGGGAGATCAAACTCAAGCGCAGCCTGGAAAGGGTGAGTCAACCTGCTGGAGCTCTGGATCACATAAGATCTGTCAGTGTTTTCTCTCATTAAATAATAATTGCAAGATACTTCAGTTAGGTAACAGTTTACAAAAACAGACTTCCAGAACTGAACGGAGGCTCTCTTTCATGTATTTACTTATTCAAGAAATTGTTATTGAGAGAGGTGTCAAGAAATGAAAATAACTAGCTAATGGCCTCTAGATTTAATGTCTTTTGTATACAACACTTGATAATTCAGGGAGCTAGTCACATTTCTGACCAGTTTCTTCCTAAGTGTATTCCAGATCTTTCCCCCATGGAAACATATTTTTAATTACCTAATGGAAGTCAGCAGAAAATAAGATTTACATGACAAATACTTCCATCCAGTCACCTCTGCTGTAAATCAAGGGCTTTATTTCTAACAAAATAGTTTTTTATGCAATCAACAAATTGTATATATGATCTGGTTTATATACTGTGTGGCACGTGAAGTCAAAGGTGAATAAGCACTAAGTTTTGTTTTTTTTTTAAGAATTTGCATTCTATTGGGAGAGATGAGAGATGGATATAAACAAAATATGAAACAATATGTATTAAGTATCAGATGACAAGCAAAGTGATGTCAGAATTCAGAATAAGGTAACCCCCATTTAATAGACATAGGATCACTAAAAGGAGTAGGAATAAAGCACATTCTAAGCAGAAACAACAGCACTGTATTTAATAAATGAAAGAAAGAAGGCAAAATCTTTAGGGTAGTGCTTACTTGTCCAGGTTACCTAGAACAAAGGTTACTTGTAGAAAAATTAATGAATAAAAGTTTAGCAAGGTGGTCTGAATTTGCAGATTCTGAATGCTGATCAAATGATTTAGGTCTTTATTAACAAGACAATGTAAATACTCCCAGGGTTGTTAAGAAGGAAGATGCTGAATAGGTTTAGAACCAGTCTTTAAGAAAATTATTTGATTGCTTTGAGCAATTTGGATTGAACTGGAAAAAGTCTAGATGTTTGAGAACGACAAGAATGTTTAAATAGAACAGGTGAGAAATGATAAGGGCCTAAATTAAGTATTGTCATATCATATTGCAATTATTTATCTATTGTTCTATCTTATTTGAATTTCATCCTAAATTCCTAACACAGTGTTTAACTCATTTGCTTTTTAAGAAATATGCTTTTAATAAGTAAACATATAAGTCCACGATAAGTCAAAAGGGCTGTGCAAGTGACATTCAGTGGTACATTTTGAATGATTTTATGTGAGAATTTAAACAGAGAAATTTCAAATAATTCGAACCTTAGCAGTCGGAAGAATGGTAATAGTTATTATAGAAGAAGTCCAGAGAAAAGCCTAAGAGGAAGCATGGGTCTGAGGGACAGTATGGTAAATTTGGTGCAAAATGAGGGTCATCCTTACTTGAGCCAAGAAGGAGAGTGGCTTTGACCACAGTCTCACAAAATGGCGCTGAGCAGGGAACAGGTACTTGCCTGTTCTTCACAGAATGCAGCACAGCTCCAGGACGGTGAATACGTAAAGAAGGTAGCATCATTTTGACTCTTTAGACGTCTGCCGTTTTGAGACGTTCTGAGAGTTCAATACTCAGGGTACTTAGTTTTTTTTTCAGAGGAATAGGAGGAACTTGTGTGACTGAACTCCAGAGAATATTTCAGGGTTTGGCAAAAGGGGTAAATGTCCAACAACCAGAGGAAACTCCCAGTAGCAGCCTGGTGTTGACCAACAGCAGGGACACAGTCCGGTGATGCCCAAATATTTTTGGGGTAGATAGGAAGCACTTTGCAGGATCCTGAAGATTGCCAATAATGCAGATGAGTTATTGATCTCACAGAACAAATGGATGTTATTGTTAATTTACCCACATTCATGGTTATAGACTGTGGGTACTATAGACAGTAAAGTCACACTTCTATAAAAACTATCCCCTCCCATACCATTGGCTTCCAAGAACCAATTTTATACTCACTCAGCATGTCTTATTGATGGGCAGAAATCAGTTTGGAGCAAAGTTTTAAAGCATTTATGATTGGTTTTGAAATTGAAAAAAATGTGCACACATCCCCAGAAAAGCTAGGCACAGCTTTTCATCCAAAATGAATAATTATGCATAGAACTGATTACTTAAATACACAGTTCATGATTATGAATGCAATTACCTGCATTACACTGCAAATACCTTGTTCTGCATGGATTAAGGAAAGTAAAACTTGATTGCAGATGTTGGAAATTTTAGACCTTGAGTTTTTTCAGTTATTCTCAAAATATATCACTTGCCTCTTACAACATTCCCCTTATAGAAGTAATTTACAAGTTGAAATTGAAAATGAAATATTGATTATACTGGATTTTACATTGGAGTGAAATTCTAGGAGCTGGAACATAGGAAAGTAAGTGGACTGCTTCTCTGTTTTCACATCTAGTTCAGACCTTTCCATAAGCTGCAGATGCACAGGCTACTAAATCTCTCCCTACTTATTTAATCTGGGGGATTCCAGAAAACCCTTAAACCCCTGAGCGTTTCTTCCAAAAGCCTGTGTATGTGCCTGAAATCCTATCTTTATTACTTTACTTCTGGTTTTTGCTTGTTAAAATGCACATGTTCCTGAGGAGAATAATCCATGAAACTGTAATTCATCAAAGCAACATAGTGTGAATCAGCTTGTCAGTTCCATTCCAAAGCGACAGCTTGGGAAGAACAGGTTTATTTTCCTATGTTGATTTAGCAACCTCATTTTTCACATCTTTTTCCACTAACCAGATTAGACCTTCTCTGTAGGCATAGGCTTTGGTTTAGCCTTTCATCTGATCATTTCATGTGGACTCACATCCTGTTTTGGGGGAAACTCATTTGCTTTTCTTGGATTTCTTAGAGGTTTGTAGGAGACCAGGCTTTATTAGTATGTAGTGCTTAAATGCAAGGAGTCAATATTGAAATTGTAATCCTAGATCAAAAATAATTTAGACTCAGAAACATTTTGAAATATAGGCAAAATACAGCTCACTTCCCCTGGTGTATTTCTTTATGATCCTCAATCACAGCATAATTTTAGTTAAATTTCATGTTTCTTAAAGTAATATTTTTGATACATGTAAAAAGTAACTCAAAGTTATAAAAAAAGAAACTCTAAAAGGTTTCTATAAAGAAAAACAATGCCTTACCCAACCCCTTTTCCTCAATCTTAAAGGGAAAGCCTTAGGTATAATATTAGTTGTAGATTTCTCTCAAATATCCTTTATTGAGAAATTACTCTACTTTTGTTAGTTTCTTGAGGTTTTTTTTATCAGAAATGTATGCTCTATGTTCTTAAATTGTTTTCTAGATCTATTGAGATATTAAATTAAATATTAATGGATTGATTTTTTCAATCTTCAATCCTTCTTTTATTCCTAAGATAAAACTCCCTTGGTCATGATAGATCATCCTACTTTGTATTACTGGCTTTGATTTGCTAATATCAGTTCCCTGAATTTTCTGGAATTATGGCTACATCCTACCATAGCTTCTCATAGGTCAGAACAATTTTCTATATAATCAAAACTATCTGATTATTTGTCAGCTTCTTTCCCTCAGAAGCCTCATCCAAACGATTTAAAACAATTGCTCTTAAGGCTTGTTTCTTTTTCTCTGATGAGCTTTGCTCTTCTGTCTCCTAAGTCATGCTCTCCTACTCTTAGCTTTTTTATTTATTTGTTTATAGAATATCCTTTACTAATTTCCTTTGAAAAGGTAAATTTTTGAGATACTTTTCATGTATTCAAATAACTTTATTTTACCTTCATCCATGACTAGTAGTTTGACTGGCACAAAAATTTATCTTTACAATATTCCCCATGCATAACATAATTCTTGACCCTTTTTATGTGAGATTTTTATTTTTCTTTCAGGGAGAAAAGAATTTTCTAGGATCTTGATACTATCCTTAACATTCCAAAATTTCATAAACCTCATAGTCTCTGTCCAAATGCTCCTAAATCTGATACACAACTTTGGCAAAGTTTTAGGATATAAAGTCAATATACAAAAATCAATAGCATTTCTATACACCAATAATGTCCAAGCTGAGAGCTAAATCAAAAATGCAAACACAATAGCCACAGGAAACTAAAATACCTAGGAATACCTGTACAACAAGAAGTAAAAACACTGCTGAAAAAAATCAGACAACACTAGCAAATGGAAAAACATTCCATGTTCATGGGTAGGAAGAATCAATATTGTTAAAAGGCCATACTGCCCAAAGCAATTTATAGATTCAAAGCTATTCCTGTCAAACTGCCAATGTTATTTTTCACAGAATTAGTAAAACAACAACAACAACAACAACAACTGTTATAAAATTCATATGGAACCAATACAGAGCCTGAATAGCCAAAGCAATCCTAAGCAAAGGAACAAAGCTGAAGGCATCACACTACCTGACTTCAAACTATACTACAAGACTATATTATCTCAGACAGCACAGTATTGGCACAAAACAGATACACAGACCAATGGAACAGGTTAGAAAACCCAAAAGTACAGCTGCACACCTACATCCATCTGATCTTCAACAAAACTGACAAAAATAAATGAAGAAAAATAGGGAAAAGGATGATTTCTTAAATGTTGCTAGGATAACTGGCTAGCCATATACGGAAGATCAAAAGCGGACTAATTCCTTTCAACATATACAAAAGTCAACTCAAGATAGATTAAAGACTTAAATGTTAACCCAAAACTCTGAGAACCTTAGAAGAAAACCTAGGAAATACCATTCTGTACATAAGACTTGCCAAAGATTTCATGATTAAGCCTCCAAAAGTAACTGCAACAACAAAAATTGACAAGTGGTACCTAATTAAACTTAAAAACTTCTGCACAACAAAGGACATGACCAACAGAGTAAACAAACAACTTACAAAATGTGAGAAAATATTTGCAAACTATGCATCCAATAAATGTCTACTATCCAAAATCTAGAAGAAACTTAAAAAAATTAACAAGCAAAAAAATCCCCATTAAGAAATGGGCAAAGTACATGAACAGACACTTTTCAAAAGAAGGCATACACACATCTACTAAGCATATGAAAAAATGCTCAACATCACTAATCATTAGAGTAATGCAAATCAAAACCATAATGAGACATTACCTCACACCAGTCAGAATGGCTATAATAAAAAAGTCAGAAAAAAAAAATAACAGATGCTGGCAAGGTTGTGGAGAAAAGGGAACACTTACACACTGTTGACGGGAAAGTAAATTAGTTACTGTGGAAAACAATTTGGAGATTTGTATAAGAACTGAGAACAGAACTATCATTTAACCCACCAATCCCATTACTGGGTATATATCTAAATAAGTATGAATTGTTCTACCACAAAAACACATGCACCCATGTGTTTGTTGCAGCACTATTCACAATAGCAAAGTCATGGAATCAACCTAGATGCCCATCAGTGGTGGTCTGAATAAAGAAAATGTGGTATATATGCAGCATGGAATACTATACAGCTATACAAAAGAAAGAAGTTATGTCTTTTACAGCAACATGGATGCAGCTGTGGGCCATTATTGTAAGCACATTATTATTGTAAGTATGGGAACAGAAAACCAAACACCACACATTCTCATTTATAAATGGGAGCTAAACATTGATGATATGGTTTGGCTGTGTCTGCACCCAAATCTCATCTTGAATTGTAGTTCCCATAATCCCCATGTGTCATGGGAAGGACCTGGTGGGAGGTAATTGAATCATGGGGGCAATGATTCTGATGCTGTTCTCATGATAGTGAGTGAGATCTAATGAGATCTGATGGTTTTAGAAGGGGCTTTCCCCCTTTTTGGTCACCACTTCTACTTGCTGCTGCCATGTGAATAAGGAAATATTTTCTTCCCTTTCCACCATGACTGTAAGTTTCCTGAGATCTCCCTAGTTATGCTAAACTGTGATTCAATTAAACTATTTTGTTTTGTAAATTACCCAGTCCCAATATTTCATTATTAGCAGCATAAGAATGGGTTAATATAGTAAATTGGTACCAGGTAGTGGGACACTGCTGTATAGATACCTGAAAATGTAGAAACAACTATGGAACTGGGACACAGGCAGAGGTTGGAACAGTTTGGAGGTCTTAGAAGAGGACAGACAAATGTGGGAAAGTCTGGAATTTCCTAAACCCCTGGAGGGCTCAGAAGACAAAAATGTGGGCAAGTTTGGAACTTCCCAGAGACTTGTTGAATGGCTTTGACCAAAATGCTCATAGTGATATAGACAATAAAGTCCACGTTGAGGTGATCTCAGAAGGACATCAGGAGCTTGTTGGGAAATGAGCAAAGGTAACTCTTGTTATGCTGTAGCCAAGAGACTGGTGGCATTTTACCCCTGCTCTAGAGATCTGTGGAACTTTGAACATCAGAGAGATAATTTAGGGTGTTGGGCAGAAGAAATTTCTAATGAGCAATGTATTCAAGATGAAGCAGAGTATAAAAGTTCAGAAAATTTAGAGCCAGATGATGTGACAGAAAAGAAAAACACATTTTCTGGGGAGAAATTCAAGCTGGCTTCGGAAATTCACATAAGTAATGAGGAGCCAAATGTTAATTGCCAAGCCAATGGGGAAAATGTCTCCAGAGCATGTCAGAGACCTTTATGGCTGCTCATTCCATCACAGGTGTGGAGGCCTAGGAGGGAAAAAATGGTTTTGTGGGCTTGGCCCAGGGCCCCCCAGCTCTATGCAGCCTCAGGACATGTTGTTGTGTATCCCAGCTGCTTTAGCACCAGACATGGCTAAAAACAGCCAATGTATATAGCTCAGGCTGTTGTTTCAGAGGTTGCAAGTTCCAATCCTTGATGGATTACAAGTGGTGTTTGGCCTGCAGGTGTACAGAAGTCAAGAATTCAGGTTTAAGATCCTCCATCTAGATTTCAGAGAATGTGTAAAAACACCTAGATATTCAGGAAGAAGTTTGCTGCAGTGGGAGAGCCTTCACGGAGAACCTGGGGCACTACCTACTTGAGCTGTGAGAAGAGGGCCCCAATCCTCCAGACCCCAGCACCCTAGGTCCACTGACAGCCTGCATTGTATGCCTTGAAAAGCCGCAGACACACCAACCCATTAAAGCAGCTGGGATTGGGGCTGAATTCTGCAAAGCCACAGGGGCAGAGCTTCCCAAGGCCATGGGAGCCCACCTCTTGCATCAGCATGGCCGGGATGTGAGACATGGAGTCAAAGGAGATTATTTTGGAATTTTAAGGTTTAATGACTTCCCTACTGGATTTTGCACTTGCCTGGGCCCTGCGGCCCCTTTATTTTGGCCAATTTCTCCCATTTGGAGCAGACGTATTTGCCCAATGCCTGAACCCCCACTGTGTCTAGGAAGTAACTAACTTGCTTTTCATTTTGAAGGCTCATAGGCAGGAGGGACTTGTTCTGTCTCAGATGAGACTTTACTTGGACTTTTTGGCTAATGCCAGAATGAGTTAAGACTTTGGGGGACTGTTGTGAAGGTATTATCACGTTTTGAACGTGAGGACATGAGATTTTAGAGGTACCAGGGATGGAATGATATGGTTTGGCCACATCATCACACAAATGTTATTTTGATTTGTAGTCCCCCCAGTCCCCATGTGTCATGGGAGAGACCAAGTGGGAGGTAACTGAATCATGGGGGCAGTTACCCTCATGCTGTTCTCATGAAAGTGAGTGAGTTCTCATGAGATCTGATGATTTTATAAGAGGCATATCCTTTTGCTTGCCGCTTCTCTTTGATGCCGCCATATGAAGAAGGACATATCTGCTTCTCCTGCCATGATTGTAAGTTTCCTGAGGCCTCACTGGCCATGCTGAACTATAAGTCTATTGAATCTCTTTCTTTTATAAATTACCCAGTCTCAGGTATGTCTTTATTAGCGGTGTGAGAACAGATTAATACAACTGAGAACACAAAGATACAAAGAAAAGAAAAATAGACATGAAGGCCTACTTCAGGATGGCAGTTGGGAGGAGAGTGAGGATTGAAATACTACCTATCAGGTTCTATGCCTATTATCTGGGTGACAAAATAATCTGTATACCAAACTCCCATGGCAACAACTTACCCACGTAAGAAACCTGCACATACACCTCCTGAACCTAAAAGTTGAAAAAAACCCAAAAAGGTATACATATTTGTTTGAAACTGACTGTTTGAAAAATAGTTATGTGATTAGTTAGTTGGCCTCTTGAATGTTGAGTTCTGGGAAATTGTGTACGTTCTGGAGATTTTTCATCTGTAATTTATTTTGTTTTTATGTCAAGTACTGCACTGTAAATTTATTTATTTTGAGGTAGGGTTTGTGTTGAAAGGAGAAGATAATGGAAATATATTTACAATTGTAAAGCCAGAAATCTGCTACTTTCTTCAGTTTATAACTTTAATTGATCAAATATTAATTTAACATTTGTTATATGACTGGCATGTGCGAGATGTAAAGAACCAAAAATGAATTCAGTTCCAGACACTGACCTTTAATTGCTTTATATCTAGTGGGAGAAATAAACATAAAACCTGATAATACCACTCTAATATCTAAGTGCTGGTAAATAATATGAAGGGATTCCTCAAAAAATTTCAGGGAAGAATCTCTGGAAGAGATAATACATAAGCTAAAATTTAAAAAGGCATAAGAATTAATCAAATGAAGAAGTAGATAAGGGATGTTCTGAGCCAAGAATACAGCATTCATCCATTTATTCATTAATTCTTTTACTAACTTATTCAATAAGCATTTACTGAATATTATCTTACTCTAGCCACAATTCTAGACATGAAGACCAATAACACATAACATAATCAAAGCCATAAACTAGCAAAATGATATATCTTTTGTGGGCTTGTTTGTGTGCTTGTGTGTTACTAGAAATGTTTCAGGCCTTCTGGCATGTGTAATAAATGACAGGGAATATTGTAGAAGAGAATTCTGATAAACAAGGCCATTTTCTTGAGTGAATTTGTATGGCATAGTAAATCATTTGGATTTTTTTCTTGCAGATGTGTCATCATAGGATTTTTTTTCTGATTTTCTTTTTATAATATACTCCTTTTATATCTATTACTTGTATTCAATTTTTTCAAGTACCAACTAGATGTGATTTATATGTCAGAAGTTATCTCTATGTTGTCTTTGATTTAGAAAAGATAATTACTGATATCTACATCTTTATATATGTATCTATCTAAACTCTCTCCTCACCTTTTTCTTCCACCTTTAGATTACTTACTAACTTATTCAATAAACAATCAGCCAGCAACCAACTTACACCTTTTCTTCCACTAAATAAGTTGACATGTCTAACGAAATGGTGTGTATTGTTCTGGAATTTTACCCATCCTGAAATAATCATGTATGAACACACATTCACCATTTTATAATTCTATATTCATTTCTAAATCCACCTATTCATCATCTATACAAGTTTGTCTGGTCATTTAAAAGATTTAGGTCCAATTGTACAATTTCTCTGCTAGACTTCACAAAGTTCAAGTTACTTATGTAGCTTTAATCATTCTTAATGGCTTCAAAATATTCCACTCCATGTGGATTTACCATAATTTATTCAACCATTCTCCTACTAATGGTCGCTATTTTTGCTTCCAGTTTTATGTTACAATGAAAACTGCTGGAATAAACATCCTTGTATATATATCTTGCCAACCTATTTTAATTTTATAAGATAGGTCCCAGAAGCAGTTTCTGGTTTGAAAGTTACATGTATTTTCAAATTTAATAGATTTTGTTGCTAAATTATTTCTTCAAAGACAGTCAGATGTTCACCAGCAAATTAAGAGAAGATTGTTTTTCCCATATTACCACCAGCAACATCGATTACTGCTTTAATTTGTGCCAATTAAACTATATATAAAATTTTATTGACATTATACTTTGCATTTACCTGACTACCGGTTGGTTTAGGGACACATTTATTTGTTATTTGGGTTTAATATTTTGTGACTTTTGCTTGTTTTCATTAGTTTTTTGTATGAATTTTTAAGTGGTCTTATGTTAAATGTTACTATTTCTCTTCCATGTATAATTCAAATGTGTATATTTTAACTAGGATTTTATATAGTAGTATTTGTCATATACTAGTTTATATCTTTTCATAGAAAAATATTATCATTTTATAGCTTTTAAGGTTTCTTAACTTTCTGTCTTGACAATAAAGGTCTTCACCTTTGTAAATTTTTGTACATATAGTCTCAGAGCTTCTCTTCAGTTGTCTTTTTCTTAAGTTCTTAATTTATCTGAATTTTTTTCTTTTACTTATATTTCAAGGTAGCATTCTAACTTTCTTTTCAGATGTACAATCCATTGTGTAAGCACTTTTGAAAATGTCATCCTTGTCATATATTAAATTTTCATATGAATTGTGAGTTCTGTCTGCATTTTTCATTAGATCTCACTGGTTACTATTTCTGTATCGGCATCCAATTTTACATTAGAATATTTATAATGTGTTTTAATATTCATTAAAATAAACTCATTCACTATTATTGCTTTTGCTTTTTTTGGCAGTATTCTTTCTCACCAACTTAAGAGACTTTTGTCAAGTTCCAAAAACAAATTTAAATCCTAATCCCCATAAATATTTTAATTGAATTTGAAGTACATTTATTTTTTTAATATTGGGGAAATTGACATTTTTATTTATTAATCTTTTCTGTTTTAGAACATGGTATGCTATTTCAATTTTTTCTTTGTTCACATTCTTTCAATCAGATTTACCCAGTTTCTATACCTTTCTTGTTGAATTTATTCCTAAGCATTATATACTATTTTTTTATGACTGTTAAGGGAATATTTTCACCATTTTCATTTCTCTGTAGTTATTGCTAACAGAGAGAAAGCCACAGTAGTATTTTAAACAGTGATGAGAAACACCAAACAAATTTTAAGTAGAAACACAGTGATAATTTGGAGAATAGATTTTTTAAAAAAGAGAGAATAGGACTGAGAGGCCAGTTAGAAGGCCACTGATGCAATTCAAGTGAAAGAAAATAAATTCCTGAATCAAAGTGCAGTTGTCAGGTGGCAGAAAATGAAGCATGAGGCAATGAGTTTGAAAAAAAATTGGTAGAACATGGGTGTTGACAATATGGGACACAGGGACAGAAGAAACGTGTAAGTTAACTGTTAGATTCCTGGCTGTCTCTTGAAATGGCAGATACAGGAAGATAAGCAGGTTAAAAAAATCCATAGTAAATCTTAGTTCTGCTTATGTTTCTAAATATGTTATAAAGCAGTGTTTCTCAACGTTTTGGCAATCCAATAACCACTTAGTGGGTGACTAGTGCAATTATAGGTTACCACATTTCAGTTAAATAAATTTAAATAATAATGGCTTTAAAAATAATTATTCAGTAAACATTATTTTGATTGTTAAGAATATTACTCATTTCATATCTATGCTAGATGTGCTATTCATTTTAAAGCTCTACTACAGTGTATATGTGGCTCAGTGGACAATGATGGACAATGTAGCCAAGTGGCCACATTCTACATGTAGTGGGTTTCTATTGAGTTAAAACCTTTTGACTTTCAATTATATATTGTGTGGAAATAGGAGCAACTATTTATAGCTTCATCAGCTATGACATTAATTTCAAATGTGCACATAGGTATTATGAGACAAAGACTCATATATCTCATTAAAAACTATTTTCAGAGCCTTATCAGATATAAAATAAATGAGTCTATCACACTGTAAAGATTGACTTCAAATGTTTCAACTCAGACCACAGCATCAATTGGTTTGCTAATCTATTCTAGTTGTTTTGGGTGATAAATAATAATCTCAATCATCTATCACCAATTTCTATGCCCCATGAAGTGAAAACACGTATTAAGGAAATAGTTAAATCCTTCACAAGGAAGCCACTGGTACCACTGTTTGGATTTCGAAGGAAACTTGGTGCTTTACCACCAATTTAAAAATTTTCCCTTTGAATTTTTAGTGCCATAGTATTCAGATAACTTAAAATCATACAAATGCTGTCTACTGGTATCAGTGTAATAAAGAAGTGATTTTAACTTTCCTAATGCATAAACTCAAATCTTTCTCCCTCAGAGAGCAAGGCAAGTTATATGGAAACCAGTCTTTGACTTGAAGCATATTTCCTCACACTGCGTGATGAAAAGATGGACTCACTATAGTTGACATTTAATCATATTCAAATATGTTTTCTATTTCAGAGAAATGTGCTTTCCAATACTGTAGTCCTTAGATATATGTGAAGAGTTAAATTTAAATTATTTCAAATAAAGAAAATGGAATTTAATTTCTCAGTTGCACTAGTCACATTTCAAATGCTCAAAAGCCACCTATCTAGGGACACCAGGTTGGACAGAGCAAACACAGAACATTCCCATCATTGCAGAAAGTTCTTCTGGTCAGTGCCATTCTAGGACAATGGATCAAGGAATATTAATGACTGCCATCTATTCTCTTTGAATGAGTAATGTTTAGACTGACATTGTAGAAACTCTCTTTTCCTGTGTCATCTTTTCCTTTCTTCACACATAGTTAAAGGTATTTTACCATGCCCCAAAGGTACCTGTTACAGTCTATATCACACCTCAGATGATAATCATTAACTAATCCAAAACAAAAATGTTTCTTCTGATTCTCACGAGTTTTGTGAAAAATAGAACAGAAATCACAAGCATGTTTTTTTTTTCTACCTGTCCTATACATATGCTGAAAACTGATATCCCACATATTAGTAATTCTATTCAATAGCATTAACCCTCATGGCATACACGCACACAGACACTCATGTGTGCACGCATACATACCCCTACACAACCCCACACACCAATATAAACATGTTTTGATATTTTCCTGACATATTTTTATCACTGAGATTCAACAGTATCATTTCATAAATAAATTTTACCAGTAGCTTATTATTTTTTCTGGTATAATATTTATTTTTAATTTGCTATTGGTTTTGTAGCCTTCTCAACAATAGTGTAACCACCATTTGTATCTGTTTTTACTCTGAACAGTGCAATTCTGTATAATGCTTCTTTAGTTTGTGCTCTTGCGTTTCTTCAGTGGCAAAACATCATCAACTCTACACTAAAATGTCTTTTTAATTATATATTGGAAAAAATCTTGTAATTATGAAAAATTTAGGAAAACTTCAATGACTTTATGTTCTCGTTTGTTAAAATTTTGTTAACAGCTAACTCATTCTGAAGTGAGAGAAAACATTTCCACAGCCCAAAAGAATCCAATTTTTAAATAATGATGTATTTTAGAGTTCTACATTTCGTTGGCTGATTTCATTATATTTAAAGATTCAATTTCTGAGAACATATACATTCACATTCTGTTTTACAAATGAAGTCCTGTTTATTATTTCTACTAACAAGGCATTCAGAAGAGGCTGTTGTTTGTGTTTTTATCTCCATCACTGTTTTATGCTTCAATAACAATTTGTTGGAGCTATTGATTTGTTTATGTCACTAGGGAATATGACAAATCAATAGAGTTAAAACAAAAATGCAAATTTGACATATAAATGGTATATATACTATATATAAAAACTGGATATACATAGAAGGAATATACACATTTAAATGATGCAAAATTATGTTAGCTGTGATAAATTACATACTCCTTAAAAATATGCACAGCTTTTAGGAAAGCAAAATAATTAAGTATATTAGGATTTCTGTAAAAATCACCATTAATCTCACATTTTAAATGTTTGAAATATATAACAAAATTATTTTCCTTAGGATTTACCCACCTCAGGAAGATCATTTGTTTGACCCTGAAGTTTTGTGGCTATTATTGGTGTGGTCAAGAAGGCTGATAGTGTCTCTAAACTGTGTATGCTTTTGATGAGGGACTTCTAGTTTTAATCCTCAGGAAGTCAAATCTAAGGCAAGGGCAAGGTGTCAATGCTGCACACAACGCCTGCATTTGGTATGCTCGTGGAAAACTTGGATGATGTCTACACCTCCTTCTAGGATTGGGTTGGTCAGTGTCTCAAAAGTGAAACAAAGTTTACTAAAGGTTTAACAAGTCTACTCAGACATGGAGCCAGAGTCGCAGGAAGGCACAGCATTAGAGCCACCACTACAGCTCTCTGAGAGTGTAAATGCATGTAACAGGCAACACACAGGAGTGATTTAAAGGGGAATCGAGGGCTAATTCTTAGGGCTGACTCTCCACAAGATTGAACGAACTTTTCAGGATCATACAAAGTTCCAGGGTATCTAGCTGGGAACATAAACTCCATGATGTGCTGACTCCCATTCCCACCCACAGACTCAACCATCAAAATAAATGCAGATCAGTGATGTGTTACTGCTCATCTTAAAGAGAATATAACATGTTTATGCAACTAACATATACAGAGGTTATTTTCTTTCTTGGCACTGTCACAGAGGGAAATGTTTCATATAAAGGTATTTTGCATGTAACTAATTCAAGTATAAAATCTCTTTAAAAATTTAAACACGTCATTTAAAAAATCTCTCTAAAGTTTCTTCTACACCCCCTAACCTGCTAAAGCAGAACATACTAAATATACTTTTTATCCCCCTAATGACATTACATGAAGAACATCAATGATTCTGCCGTGCTGTATAAACTGATGCCTTCAGTATCTCTTGAAGCATGTGAGATTTCTTTCCTCTGTACTAAGGGGTCTCAAGCTCTTCTACTTTGGCTTTTAAGTTTTCAGACTCTTCCCCTGTAGAAAAGTAGGCTTCAGTTGAAACTTCTCATCAGAGTGCCTGCTTCAAGTATTATCTTCCCACCTTTCTGTTTTTTCCTTTCATTCTCTTCCACCCTCTCTTCTAAATTGGTGTTTCTTTTCTTTCTTTTTTTTTTTTTTTTTTTTTTTTGAGGCTGGAAAACAGGTAATCCTATGAGTATGCTGTAAGAGTCTATAGGTTTCCAAGTGATGGTCAGTGGTTTTTCATGGAATAAAAATAACAAATGTAAGGAATTGGTTCTTTGACAATTGTTTCCTGGCATTTTTCTTTCTCTTCTTTTTCTGTGTTCCCAACTGTGTAACAGAGGAATGAGGATACCCCACACTTGATTTCTGTTTAAGAGGTGTAGTTTCACAGTTTACGAAACACATTTTTTTGTTATTTCTGTAACATCTTAAATATGAAATGAAAAATCAGCACTAAGACAAAAAGCACATAAGTACATGCCTTTTAACCATGTGATTTTTTGCAATTATTGATTTTCTTGGCATTAGTTTCAGTGCATGTTTTCTGTTTCTGGTGTCAGATACATTTTACTTAGAAATGCTACGTGATGAAAATCCTGTAGTACAGAACTCTCTTTCCTCCCTATATTTTTATTCACAGCATACAATATCTTCTAACTTTGAGGAAGCACTGCAGCAAGTTGTAAATGATACATGGAGTGACAAGTTTTCCCTACTGAATTAAAAGAGAAAAAGTACTGAGCAATGACTGCTGTGATGCACTGTTTCTAGTAATATTTAGTTTATACAAAGCTTTGGAAACCCAGCAGGCTCTGAGCTTTCTACACAGTGAGACAAAACCCAGACCAAACGCATTTAACGTGCTCATTTCTTTTTTCTTTCTTTTCAATGCATTTCCAGTTGAGCAATCAGTTTCATGCCCCAGGGTGCTTGCATGCCTATAACCCTAGCTATGCAAAGAGCCTGGATTAGGATTGGATTTGGAGGTGGGAGTAGGAATTGCAGCTTCTTTGGTCTCTTGCCAAATACTGTTAGGAAGAGAAATTTATCTACAAAAAAATTCTGAGTGTGTGTGTTGGTGGTAGCAGGAGGGCATACGTGTGGATGCATTTAAGGGAAAAGAACAAATAGTTGGCCTCAACCACTAAGCCAGTCTTATCCTGGGTGTCCAGACTTCTGCTGGGCAGGGAGGAAATGCTTATATCCTGGATCAATGGGCTGTTCACAACACCATTCCTTCCAGCACACATTTGGAGAGGGACAGAGATGATATCAAAACAGATGAAGGTATGAGGACAGACATATCGAGAAGAAAAGTCTCCTTTTGAGTGTACATTGAAAGATAGCTTTTTTAGAAAAAGATGTGTGACCTCACACTGCCAAGGGCACTGTTTTAACTTAGAAAAATTTACAAATCTATCCTAATTAGAATTATTTTATAGGAAATTTCCAGTATGAAAGTTCCTGAGATACACTGGTGAAGAATGTCTTTTGACTTTACTTGATACTGGGAAGCCAAACGACTTCTCGTAAAGAGGATCAAACACAAGAAACATCGTCAACGCACATGGGATTTGGCTCCATCTGAGGTCAGTACCTTACTGCTAACCTCCAGAGGTCTGACTTGATGCTAAAGTGTTCTCTTCCTGCAGTGCTTCCTTACCCAGCGGTTCTCGCGCATTTTTTGGAGAAAGAAGGGATCTGGGCATAGCTGAAGAATAAAGCCCATATGCATATTTTTCCATCAGATGGGTGGAAGGATTATACAGAGGAGTTAGGTTTTGGATATTTTAAATTTCTTGTACTTTTTCTATAGCTCTCCCTATTTTCTTTCCACTGATACATAACAGACCTATATGCAACAACACAAAGAATCAGTGGTGGCCCTTAATACCCATTTACCAGTTGCTCAGAGATTTGAACTTGATGATCATTAATACTGTTCAGAAAAATTGTATACATGAAGTTCAAGTTTAAATATCTACACAGAATAATTAATTTGAATATTTATAAATATAATAGAGAATTTGAAAAGGATTTTAAAAAGCCAAAATATATAAGGCTTTTACAAAGCTGGAGGCATCATGCTACCTGACTTCAAACTATACTGCAAGGCCACAGTAATCAAAACAGCATGGTACTGGTACCAAAACAGATATATAGACCAATGGAACAGAACAGAGACCTCAGAAATAACACCACACACCTACAACCACTGATCTTTGACAAGCCTGACAAAAACAAGCAATAGGGAAAGGATTCCCTATTGAATAAATGGTGTTGGGAAAACTGGCTAGCCATATGCAAAAAGCTGAAACTGGATCCCTTCCTTATACCTTATACAAACATTAACTCCAGATGGATTAAAGATTTAAACGTAAGTCCTAGAACCATAAAAACCCTTGAAGAAAACCTAGGCAATACCATTCAGGACACAGGCATGGGCAAAGACTTCATGACTGAAACACCAAAAACAATGGTAACAAAAGCCAAAATACACAAATGGGATCTAATTAAACTAAAGAGCTTCTTCACAGCAAAAGAAACCACTGTCACAGTTAACAGGCAACCTACAGAATAGGGGAAAATTTTGCAGTCACCCACCTGACAAAGATCTAATATCCAGAATCTACAAAGAACTTAAATATACAGAAAAAAAAAAAACAACCCCATCAAAAGGTGGGTGAAGGATATGAACAGACACTTCTCAAAAGGAGACATATATGTAGCCAACAAACATATGGAAAAAAAAGGTCATCATTACTAGTCACTAGAGAAACTCAACTCAAAATCACATTGAGATACCATCTCACGCCAGTTAGAATAGCAATCTTTAAAAAATCTGGAGACAACAGATGCTGGAGAGGATGTGGAGAAATAGGAACACTTTAGCACTGTTGGTGGGAGTGTTAATTAGTTTAACCTTTGTGGAAGACAGTGTGATGATTCCTCAAGGATCTAAAACTAGAAATACCATTTGACCCAGCAATCCTATTACCAAGTATATACCCAAAGAATTATAAATCATTCTATTATAAAGACACATGTACATGTATGTTTATTGCAGCACTGTTCACAAGAGCAAAGACTTGTAGCCAACCCAAATGCCCATCAATGACAGACTGGATAAAGAAAACGTGGCACATCTACACCAAGGAATACTATGCAGCCATAAAAAAGGATAAGCACATATCCTTTGCAGGGACATGGATGAAGCTAGAAACCATCATTCTCAGCAAACTAACACAAGAACAGAAAACCAAATAACACATGTTCTCACTCAGAAGTGGGAGTTGAACAAGGAGAACATATGGACACAGGGAGGGGAACATCACACACTAGGGCCTGTTGGGAGATGCGGGGCTAAGGGAGGGATAGCATTAAGAGAAATACCTAATGTAGATGATGGGGTGATCGATGCAGCCAACCCCCATGGTATGTGTATACCTATGTAACAAACCTGCATGTTCTGCACATATAACCCAGAAGTTAAAGTACAATTATATATATGTGTGTGTGTGTGTGTGTGTGTGTGTGTGTGTGTGTTTGAAACATATATATATATGTTTCAAAAAAAAGAAAATAGATAAGGCTTCTAAAAATTACATTTATATCATAATCACACATTCACATTACCTTATAATAATATTTCCTTTATCCTCCATTATCTTAAGTCCTGTTATGTTTCAAGTTTAAAACGTACCAAAATTCAAGTTAAAATCACTTTCCTATCTCTCTAATAAAATGTCTTTAGGAACTTTTTCGAAATTTCAGGAAAAAAATTCAGATTAACATCTTAGCATCTCGGATCAACTCTCTGAATGATCACGTTTCTGGTAGCTTTCTCTTCTGTAATCAGAAAGAATAAAATGAAATTAAAACTAGGTATCACAACTATATTACTCCTTTTTCTTTCATGCTTGTTGTCACTGCCTTTTTTCTGATCAAATAATATATTTCCTATCTTAAGACTTCTCATTATTTAATATTTGTTCAATTTTGGTGATGTGTCATCTTCTTTGAAGTTCAACTTTGTTATTTTTCCTATTTCTTCACTTTAATGATTGTCTACTAAACATCTCTAAGTGAAGACTAAATACTTAGGCCATCTACTAAATTTAACTGCTTAAAAAAAGAGTTGATTTGATGCAACAAAAATATTGACCAATATTTTGAAATAAATTTTATATAGGCCCACAGCCCTGATTACAACTTCTGCCACCTAGATCCTGAATCCACAGAAGCCATCTCTGCTCCAGAGCCTGATGATAATGATGATGATGACTGATGACAAACTGTTCTAAATGCTTTCCATATATTATCTCAGGCAATCCTCAGAGCAACCCTTTGAAAGTAGATACATTACTATTCCATTTTATAAATGAAGAGGCTAAAGGAAGAAAAGACTAGAAAATTTCCAAGGCCTTATCAATATTATTTCTGAAATAGCTTCAGACCACTTGCCTTAGTCACTCTTCATTAAGCCTGCTGTGTTTTACCTCTTAAGTTCTCCTAAAGAACATATCCACACTAATTATTCTGACAATTTTGACAGGAGGACAGAGGAGGGCTTGCGCTATGCACCAATAGCAAATAACTATTAATAACATTCATATTAGATAATTATGTCATTCGAAATCCCCTCTTGACAATCTTATCCCTTCCATGGCATTTCTTTGTGTTGCCTCCACCCATAAACCCCTGTCAGTTGTCAGCAACTTGAGAATCCCCTGCAAACCCTGGTTCTCTTTCCTTGATTCTGTAGAATATTCAGAATTTTTCAGTCCTTGCTCCTTGGCTAGCCTACATTACCACTCAAGTATTCGGCCTCAAACTGCCTTCCTCAGAATGAATCTCACATACTCAGAAGGTAATCATAGTATATGGTGATGAGACATGGTGTTTCGATTAAAATTTGTTTCTATGTGTTTACAAAGCCTTTGTAATTATAATTTTAATGGTTCACTAAATTATCTCCTGTTCATCTTACATAAAATTAATAAGCCACTTTCAATTATTGAATATTTTGGTGGGTTTTGGTGCTTTTGTTTGTTTCATTTATATATCACTACAACAAACATTTTAATTCATTTGGACTTTGTGTATGTTGAATTATTGCTTTATAATAAATTCCCAAGGGAGAGACTACTGGGTCAAAGGATATATTTATGATGTATTATTTTACAAATCAGTTGTATCAGTTAATAGAGTTGTGTGTAAGTTAAAAGCCATACCAAAGCTTTGTCAGTATTATTTCTATTTTCTTACTATGTAGAAACATGAAAATATTCCCCCATGTACAGAAGATTCCTGACTTACAATGGTTCAACTTATGATTTTCAACTTTGTCCTGGCTTTCTGGGGTTTTAAATACATTTTCGACTCACATGCAGTGTTTATCAGGAAACCCATCCTAATTCAAGGAGCATCCACGTTTGTTTTTTATTTGTGTTTTGCCTAGTGTGAATGCTTTTTCCATACACTTTGATCGTTACCTATACGGTGAAACAGTTTTTCTTTGTTTTGTTTCTATATTTCACCATTTCACACAAAGACCACTTTTAGTTTGCTGTACTTAATGCAAGTATTTTAACTTCAGTCTTACTATTTTTTTCATTTTGGTATAAGTTTTAGATTACAAGTATATTTCAAACATACTTTGAATTGGTCAGGCTATTCCTATGAACTGGTCAGGCTATTCCAAATGAAATTATTGTTTTTGCTTCAAAGCCGAGAAATCCACCTTTTCCAAAGATCAAATAATAATTTTATTTTCTCTTTTAAAAACACAGTTTTATGTTTTCCTCTTTCATAGACATGGCCTATTTTTTGGAGTCTGGTAGTGATATTTGGTATTGGACAGGCTTTTGTGTTTCCAAATTCTCAGTAACACTGTTTTGTCAGGGGCAGGGTCGGTAAAGGGAAGAGTGCAAACACTGTTTTCTCAGAGCCACGGGCCTAAAAAGGAAGGAGTGGCGAAGGCAGAGTATACAGGGGGTGCTGGAAGGCAAAGGATACAGGGGGTGCTGGAAGGCAGAGTATTCACTTTACAGTCTGGTCTTCGAACGTCCCTGTACTGAAACTTTCAATTAAGTCTCAGTTATAATTGACACCTTCAGCTACAACCTACGATGTGAGAACTAGATTGATAGGTTTAACTGCTTCAAGGTAGTTTAGAAAAGTAGCTTGAAGACCTATCTTTTATTTGGCATGAATATTTTTGACCAAAACTTGCAAAAAAAAATGATAATTTTACTTAAGCCAGGTAATGGAGCATAATTGTATGTTTAAAGAAGAAAATGGGGATCCAAGATGGCGGATTAGCAACAGCTCAGGAATGTAGCTCCCAGTGAAAGCGCGGAGAGCGAGTTGACGCCGCACTTTCAGATGAATTTCTGTTGCCCACAGACCGGGAGATTCCCAGTGGAGGAGCCACACGGGTCGCCAGTGCAACTTTTTTGGCTGGCACGGCTGTTTTGCCGGCGCCCCGGCGTGGCGCTTCTCAGTGCGGAGTATACGGGACAGGGTGCCCTGTGAGTTGGGCCCAGGTGGTCCCATCCCCACAAGGAGAACAGCAATTGGAAACGCTGAGGACTGAGAGTTTCACAGTAAGCACAGCTGAACCTGGGAAGGCCTAGCTCTGTGGGGAAAGGGCGTCTGCCAAAGGAAAACTGAGAAACAGAAACAACTTCATCATCGACAAGCTAGACGTCCACTCAGATCCAATCTGAAAGTCGGAAATTACAAAGACGACAGGTGGATAAATCCACAAAAATGGGAAGAAACCAGTGCAAAAAGGCTAAGAACACCCAAAATCAGAATGCCTCTCCTCCTACAGGGGATCACAGCTCCTCATGAGCAAGAGAACAAGGCCTGACGGAGAATGAGTGCGATGAACTGACATAATCAGGCTTCAGAAGGTGGGTAATAAGAAACTTCTGTGAGCTAAAAGAACATGTCCTAACCCAATGCAAAGAAACTAAGAATACTGAAAAAAGGTTAGATGAAACGCTAAAAAGAATAAACAGCTGAGAGACGAATATGAACGACCTGATGGAGCTGTAAAACACAACACAAGAACTTTGCGAAGCATACACAAATTTCAACAGCCGAATCGACCAAGCAGAAGAAAGGCTATCAGAGATTGAAGATCAACTCAATGAAATAAAACAAGAAGGCAAGATTAGAGAAAAAAGGGTAACAAGGAATGAACAAAGTCTCCAAGAAATATGGGACTATGTGAAAAGACCTAATCTACGTTTGATAGGTGTACCTGAA
>CAUYLG010042632.1:0-10923 GCA_963573385.1 Cacajao melanocephalus | reverse complement strand
CTGCAGCGCCCCCAGCCCATATGCCCGCCCGCGCACCCCCTTGCCCGCGTCCCCCGCAGCGTCCCAGGCCCCCATCTCTGCAGCGTCCCCTCCGAAGCGCTCCCTATGCAGCGTCCCCAACCCGCGTCCCCGCCCGCATCCCCGCAGTGCCCCCCGCAGTGCCCTCAGTCCGCGGCCCGGCCTGCGCCCCTACGCAGCACTCCCAGCCCGTGTCCCGGGCCCGCGCCCAGCAGCGCCCCCCAGTGTCCGGCCCAGGAGCGGAGCCTAAGCGGCCCCGGAGCTCGATGGCTGGACCCGCAGCGCCACCTGGGGGCCGAGCAGGGCCCCCGCGCCCTTGCGTTCCGGGAAAGGGGAGGGGAAGCGGGAAGGGGATCCACCCGGTACCCACCCACGCACACTCCCAGCGCGCTCCCGAGGCCGTTTCCCAAGGATGCGCGGGCCCGAGGGGATGGCAACACCGCCAGCGCGGCGCGTTCCTGGCTGCCTGGAGTCCGGAACGGCGAATCCCACTCGCAGCGGACCCAGGTGAGGCGCAGCGGGACCGGATCGGTGGGAACGGAATCAGCGGTCACCCGGGGGCCCAGAACCAGCGACTGCGCGGGGCAGTGTTCGCCTCCGAAACGCTGTGGGACAAACGCCTTTCAAGTGTCTCCGGACGCCCGCGGGCCGGCGTCACCCTGCTGAACCACTGCTTTTGATTGGCTTACTACTGTTAATATGATGTGGAAAGTTAAGCGATACATTTATTAATTTGGAAACTTAAGACTTATCTGCCCAATCAGCCACTCTGTGTTTTAGGCATTCATCCATCGTCCGTTTGATCTCAGCAGCGTGCTGAAAGGACGAACCAGGTAGCTGGAGTTGAGGGCACGGAGCCTGCGGGGCCTCCAGCGGGTGCCCTGCGCGTTCGGGGGGTGCCCGCCGTGCACGGCTGCCTCGGCAGCTCCACCACCGCCCTTGGGAGATGGAACAGCGGGGATGGGGAGGAACGAGCTCGGTTTTGGTGAAGTTCTAGTTCCAGGCTGCTGGAAACGTTCTTCCGGTAGCGAGGATTGGACCGGGAGAGGTCTGCAGGAGGCTGGAGTCTGTTTTCAGGAGCTTAGGGTGGCGAGCCCTCAGGGTTATGATTGTCACTGCGGGCCTGTCCTGTCTCAGGCAGTCTGCTGAACTTTGCAGGTTTCTCCTAGTCCTACCCAACCACCCTGTGCCCCAAGCTCTTCCCATCCAGGCCGGGACCAGGGTGAGGCCCGCAGGGAACCTGGGGTCCAGAACTTAGGGAAGCGCCCACTCTCAGGCCTGACTCTCCACCTGCACAACCCCAACAGTGGACGCCTCCTTAAATGTTGCACCCCAGGTGCCTGTCTCACCTGGTCCAGATCCCATCTTGCCAATGAGGGATCCAGAGCTCAGAGAGGTGAGAATGCTTCCTTCCACAGCCGGGCCGGGCAGATTGGATGTTTCAGAGCTGGGTTGTGAACCCTATGGCCTTGCCTGATGCTGGAGTCCTCACTCTGAACATTGAGGTCGCTGGTTTCTTCTCTCCTCTCTAGGTGTCCACAGACCCCACCCCGGGTGCTTATTTTGTTTTAAGGGTCACTTGCCTAAGTTTTGCTTTGCTTTGCTTGGTTTTGCAGATGTCTCAACTCTTGGCAGGTTGCAAGGCTGTAGAGGCTCCGGGGCTGGCCTGCGTGATGCCTCAGATGCCTCCATGGTCTCAGCTGAGTCCCTGTCTGAACTGGGACTGGTGGTTTGGGATCTGGAGCTGAATCCCTATGGCTGCCATGCAGCCTGAGAGGTGAAGCCTTCTGCAGCAGGCGAGGCCTCACTCAGAGCACCCTGTGGTTTTGCACACTAGCCTGCCCTCACGCCTTCTTTCAGCACCCCACCCAGACCGCACTTGCCGCTGGCCAGTTGTCAAAGACTGAAGCTTTATTTCCCATTGTAGTTTGGCTAATGATGGTGAGGTTCACAGCCGTGTCTCCGCTGTCATGAGCCCTGCCGGACACTCCTTACCCTTTGTCTTCTAGCTCGTGAACCTTCCTGACAATCATCTCCATTCACAGATGGGGATTCGAGCCTCCGACAGGGAGGTGGTTTGGTCCTTGCCACATGACTAGTCTGCTAGTCTGTGGAAGAGCAGGGGACCTGCAGGTTTGTCTCCAAATCTTTTGGCCAGATGCCCCCTCTGCCAGTGGTGACAAACCCGCTGTGGCATTTTGTTATGGCAGTCCCACCATACTAATGCAATGGCTAGCTGAGTCCTAGGACATATTAGGCCCTCGGGATGTTCTAATGTCTTTTTCTCTTCTTTAGGCAGAGGCCTCCTTTAGGAGGCCCTAGACTTTATTAATTCGTGATCTTCTTTTTTTTTTTCCCCGAGATGAAGTCTCGCTCTGTTGCCTAGGCTGGAGTGCAGTGGCACGATCTCACTCACTGCAACCTCCACCTCCCAGGTTCAAGCAGTTCTCCTGCCTCAGCGTCCTGAGTAGCTGAGACTACAGGTGTGCACCACCATTCCCGGCTAATTTTTTGTATTTTTAGTAGAGACGAGGTTTCACCATGTTGGCCAGGATGGTCTTGATCTCCTGACCTTGTATTCCACCTGCCTTGGCTTCCCAAAGTGCTGGGATTACAGGTGTGAGCCACCGCACCTGGCCTCATGACCTTCTTAAGATTGGGGATGGTGTCACGCTTATCTTGGTATCGACTGTGTCTGACATGCACTCAAAGCTTGGGGCGTGAGTGAGTGAGTCCAGACACTACTTCTCCAAGTGTATTCTATGGCATAAAATTCCAAAAGATGCTCCATTTGGTTGGGCATGGTGGCTCACGCCTGTAAGTCCAACAGCTGGGGAACCTGAGGTTGGTGGATCTCATGAGGCCAGGAGTTTGAGCCAACCTGGCGAAGCCCCATTTCTACTAAAAATTAGCTGGGCCTGGTAGTGTGCCCCTGTAATCTCAGGCTTCTCAGGAGGCTGAGGCAGGAGGATCACTTGCACCTGGGAGGTGGAGGTTGCAGTGAGCCAAGATCATGCCATTGCACTCCAGCCTGAAGTAAATAACAAGACTCTGTCACAAAAAAAAAAAAAAAAAAAAAAAAAGAGGTCCTCTGGTCAGATGACTTGGGAAGCACTGTATAGCATATTTCCTATATGAAGATTTTTGCACACAGTGTCCATGAGCACGTAAATGAGTCTCTAAGAGGCTCTGCAGTAAATAAACACATTGACGAATGTAACATTTCCCAAGCCCGGTTGAGCATGGGAGTGTTTTGTAAAACCTTTCCCGTGTCCTGGGAATGACGTTCTTCAGACTAGTTGGGCCAGACTAGCCTCAAAGACTATTTATGACTTTCCTCTGGGCAGAAAGGGCTCTGCAAAGCTGCAGAGGATGTCTTTGACTAGCACAGAGTTTCGAATCATTATTTTTAAATAGGCACAGTTTAGTGAAAAGAAAAGGCAGTATACATGTCCTAGACGTTCTTTGAGGGCCATTTTAAAGATTTTTTTTTAAACTTTATCTGATTTGCTTCTCATAATGGCCTGTGGTTCTTTTTTTCCCTCAAATTCTGCATCTTAAGCCAGGTAGGTAAATGGAAGTTAACTAATTGACACCTGCATGGACATTTAATATGCATGCCTGTTTTCGTCCGTTTTACCATCTCTCCTACTTTAAAATTCTCTCCAGTCAATATTACCCACAAAAGGCAAATAAAGGCAGTGTATCTGTCATAGCCAAATGCAAGAAACCCTCCAAATATTTGTCAACAGTAGACAGTGAAATGTCACATGGTGAGAATGAATAAACTACGTAGAGACATAATATTGAGGAAAAGGAGCCAGATATGGAGAACCCATCCATGAGGCTCCTTGCAAGTGTTTACCTTGGGTGGAAGGTTTGCTGGGAGGGGCATGCAGCAGCTGGTGAAGTTTTGGTCTTGGTCTGGGTGCCTGGGGCCAGGGTGGATTCGCTTCGTAGAAATTCACTGAGCTGAGTTCTTGTGATTTGTGCATGTTCCGTAAGTACATCATAGTCCACCACAGTGTTCCAAATTGCAAAAGAAAAAGGGCAAATGAAGCTTAGCTCCAATTTTATTTCCAGGAGATAAAATTTCCTTAGTAAGTTTTTTTTTTTTTTTTTTTTTGACAGGGTCTTGTTCTGTTTCCCAGGCTGGAGGGCAATGGCACAATCATGACTCACTGTGACCTCAACCTCTCAGGCTCAATTGATCCTCCCACCTCAGCTTCCGACGTAGCTGAGACTACAGGTGCATGCCTCCACACCACCCAGCTAATCTTTGTTTTTTGGAGACAAGGTGTTGCTATGTTGTCCAGTCTGGTCTTGAACTCCTGGGTTCAAACAATCTGCCCACCTGGGCCTCTCAAACGGCTGGGGTTATAGGCATGAGCCACTGTGCCTGGCCCTTAGTAAGCTTTTTTTTTTTTTTTTTTTATAATTATTTCAGATTCAATGGTAACTTCTAAACTTCAGAAAAGTCTTTAACAGAAATTCCCAAGAAAGTAGCTCCTATAAGAGAAAAATGGGCCCCCTCTTCTCTTCTCTGTTCTCAGGTCATTTGTCCTGCCTCAGCCTCTCCAGATGGTGGGCCTTTGCCTGGGGAGGCTCTAGGAAGTGGCTCAAGACCAAGGGGAAGGAGAAAGGTCTGCTCTGGGCCACTCGGCCTGAAAGGCAGCCGCAGTGCCCTCACTGCAGTGGAAGCGATCAGCTCCGGAGATGTTTCATCTCAAAGATGTCCTGGTCCATTGGGAACCAGCTGAGCAGCTTTGTTAGTAAACCAGTCTATATTTTTTATTTTAGAGGGAATTCATACTCCTGTTAGCACTCATCTCCCGGTGAAGCTGTGTCCATGGAGGGAGAAATCTCTGGGCCTTTTGGTGGTAAAATGTTGCGGAGCTTACAATTGGTGACCTTGGCTTAAGCCAAGCTGCTGAGGAGTGAGGGGGTTCCCTATGTGCCTGAGGCTCCTTCACTGTTCCCTGCAGCCATCATAGCAGCCTCCTGAGCCCTTGTTCCACCTGGAAGTTGTCTGGGAAAAAAAAGCCACTGGTGTTTATGAGTACAAATAAATGTGTGAGGCACCTCTAAGCTCCGTGGGTCATCTCATTTTATCCTCACAAAAACACAAACAGATACTTTTCAAAAGAAGATATACTTGACAGCCAACAATCACATAAAAAAAAGCTTGGCCGGGCGCGGTGCCTCACACCTGTAATCCCAGCACTTTGGGAGGCCGAGGTGGGCAGATCACGAGGTCAGGAGATCGAAACCATCCTGGCCAACATGGTGAAACCCTGTCTCTACTAAAAAAAGATACAAAAATTAGCTGGGCATGGTGGCATGTGCCTATCGTCCCAGCTACCCGGGAGGCTGGGGCAGGGGAATCGCTTGAACCCGGGTGGCGGAGGTTGCAGTGAGCCGAGATCGTGGCACTGCCCTCCAGCCTGGCGCCTGGTGAAAAAGCAAGACTCTGTCTCAAAAAAAAAAAAAAAAAAAAGTTCGACATCACTTATCATTAGAGAAATGCAAATGAAAACCACGATGAGACACCATCTCACACGAGTCAGAATGGCTCTTACTAAAAAGTCAAAAATAACAAATGCTGGCGAGGTTGTGGAGAAAAGCAACACTTATATGCTATTGGTGGGAGTGTAAATTAGTTCAGACACTGTGGATGACAGTGTGGTGATTCCTCAAAGACCTAAAGACAGAAATACTATTCGACCCAGCAATCCCCTTACTGGATATATACCCAAAGGAACAGAAATCATTCTATTATAAATACACGTGCACATGAATGTTCACTGCAGCACTACTCACCATTGCAAAGACATGGAATCAATCTAAGTGCCCATCAGTGATAGACTGGATTAAAAAAAAACTGGTACATATACAATATGGAATACTATGCAGCCATAAAAAGAAGAACAAGATCATGTCCTTTGCAGGGACATGTATGGAACTGAAAGTCATTATCCTTAGCAAACTAATGCAGGAACAGAAAACGAAATCCTGCATGTTCTCACTTATACATGGGAACTAAATGATGAGAACACACAGACACATAGAGGGGAACAACACACACGGGGGCCTTTCGGAGGGTGGAAGGAGGGAGGAGGGAGAGGATCAGGAAAAATAACTAATAGGTACCAGGCTTAATGCCCAGGTAATGAAATAATCTGTACCTCAAACTTCCATGACACAAGTTTCCCTTTAGAGCAAACCTGTGCTTGTACCCCTGAACTTAAAAGTCCCCCCTCCAAAAAAACACTAAGGCACATTCTCTCCTAGACATCTATAATCAGCATCGTAAAGATCCCCTTGCTGTGGTTACCCAACTAAGAGTTCATGGAGCAAGAGTTCAACTTTTGTTTTCTTTTAAAATCAAAGCTTGCATATACCCAATTTAAAAAACAAAATAGTTTTAGAAGGCTTGTTACACAGTACATCTCCCTTCCCCCCACTGCAACTCAGAGCTCCCCAGTTCGGCCCACCTGCTGTTACTCCTTTCCCAGGAGGCAACTGCTTCGGATCCTTTTAGCTAGCCCGCAGCACAGCAGCAGATTCGGGGTTGGTGCGGTCCTTCTTGCTGTCTCCTGGTGAAGCATCCTTCCCACTGGGGGGATGAGAACACAAGCCAGTTTCTTCCGTTACCCCCGTATCCCCCAGTCATGCCCTTCCTATCCATGCATGCTTCTCGTGTATTTATATTGTCATTTTGACTACAACAGGGTACATTACTACAGCTATGTAAATGCTGTTTGAAGCTAAGCCATGTAGTAAATGATAGTTACCATTTACTTGATTGCACTTTTTTTTCCCTGGAGTCAATTTTCTTTAATTGTTTCCCCTTGCTCAGTTTTACGCATCCATCACAGAGTCATTTGTCTTGACCTTCAAGACATCTACTTGAGGAAGTCTCTCCTGGAGCTTCTGACGGGGCATCAGGCCTGCACCCTTTGCTTCCCAGACCTAGTGCCTCACGGGGCCTGGCTTCTCCCCACCATTGCCCTGGGATTCTGTTCTCCTCTTCCTGGTGCTTGACTCCAGAGGGCCTGCGTTCCTGAGAAGCGTTCTTCCTTCTTGGTTTGCTCTCCAGCACCCCCACTGGCCATCTCCTAAGAAACAGTGCATAGGAAGGAGTGTAAGGAACAAGCATGTGTGAAGTGCCATTATTCTACTTGACACCTGCTCTGCTCCTAGCTAGGAAATTATTTTCCTTTAGAACTTTGGAGACTTCAGTCCCTTGTTTTTTGGCTCTGGTTTTGTTGTCAAGAGACCTGAAACTGCCCTGATCCCCGATCCTTACCTGTGACCTGTTTTTCTTTTGATTTTTCCTCTCTGGAAGTTGGAGGATCTTCTGCTTGTCCTGAGAGCTCTGAGTTTTCACCATAATGTGCGTTTCTGTGGGCCTGTTTCATCAGTTGCATTCAGGCTGCTCGTGAGAGCCCCCCCTTTTTGTTTGAGATGGAGTCTTACTCTTGTTGCCCAGGCTGGAGTGCAGTGGCACGATCTTGGCTCACTGCAACCTCCGCTGCCTGGGTTCAAACAATTCTCCTGCCTCAGCCTCCTGAGTAGCTGGGGTTACAGGGTTACAGGAGCCCACCACCACGCCTGGCTAACTTTTGTACTTTTTGTTGAGATGGGGTTTCACCATGTTGGCCAGGTTAGTCTTGAACTACTGACCTCAGGTGATCCGCCTGCCTCAGCCTCCCAAAGTGCTGGGATTACAGGCATGAGCCACCACTCCTGGCCATGAAGCCCTTTAAGCTAGAATTTCATGATCTGGGATATCTACTAGAATAATTTTATCAGTTAGTTTCCTCCCCTTGGTCTTCACTACTCTTTCTTTCTGGAAACGCCTGTGGTTTAGATATTTAACCTCCTAGGCTGAATTTTTTCTTTCCGTGCCACTTCTTTCCTATCATCAATTTCTTTTTCTTTTGGGTGTCTGGGAGATTGTCTTGATTTTTTTTTCTGTTCCAATATTTTTGTTGATTTTTTAACTTTTGTAATAGTATTTTTAATTTCCAGTAGCACTTTTTTGCTCCCTAAATATTCCTTTTTATGATTCTCTGTCCTTGTTGTATGGTTTTAATATCTGCTTTCAGCTCTCTGCAGATATTAATGCTTTTTTTTTTACTTTTCCACCTACAGTTTCTGTTTCCCTTGAATTGCATCTTTCTGTCCATCTGTTTTGGTCACTCTCTTCCACGTGGTTTCCTTTCCTCTGCTGTCTGATGCTTCCTGTCCATTTGCCTTTAAACACCGAGACAAAGTCCTCAGTGCCTGGGGCTGTGGCCTGGGAGCTGGGCGGTGGGGTGGGTGGTCTGGGGGGGTTGTTTGGAGCACCCACCCCCATGTGAGTCTCCGTAGATCTTCCCTTCTTTTTGGGTGGTTGGATTCTCTGGGAAAGACAGAGATTCTCCTGCCTGGAAGGCACAGCCCTGGAGTCAGTTTTCTGAGATCCCAGTTGAGAAACAGGCTGTTTTCAAAGTGATGGCACCATTGTGCATCCTCATCCACCATTAA
The DNA here is from genome assembly GCA_963573385.1 of Cacajao melanocephalus. NCBI lineage: Eukaryota > Metazoa > Chordata > Mammalia > Primates > Pitheciidae > Cacajao > Cacajao melanocephalus. Next base: position 2,373 of record CAUYLG010042632.1, on the reverse strand, counting down.
TGAGTTCCTGTTGCTCTAACTTCTTCAGCAGCATTTGGCGATGTCGGTGTTTGGATTTCAGCCATTTAATGGCAATAATGTGAAGCGGCTTTTCCTATGCTTATTTCTCATTTGTAAATCTTCTTTAGAGATGTGTTTGTTCAGGCCTTTAGCCCATTTTTAAAATTGGGTTCTTCATTCTTATTGTTGACTTTCAAAAGTTTTTCGTCTATTTTGGATACCAGTCCCTCATCAGATACACATTTTGCAAATATTTCCTCGTTGTCTGTGGCTTGCCTTCTCATTCACTTGATAGCGTCTTTTGCAGAGCAGAAGTTCTTTCATTTTAATAAAGTCCAGGCTATCAATTTCTTCTTTCAAGTATCTAATTTTCAACCCAGCCTTTTGTTTTGTCTCATGTTGTTTTGCTTTTAGCCTGAAAATGTGCGTCGTTCACTGTTGCACCTGTTCAGAAATGCTCCTGCCCCATCCTTAGGCCAACAGTTGATAGCACCTGCTCTTAGGTTTATGAGCTGCATGACTTTTTGCAAATTATTAGTTCTTGGGCCTTAGTATTTTCATGAAAAGCTGCTGCCCTTTCCATTTATTTCACCCTGAATCTGTAATTTATACTTTTGATTTATATAAGACCCTTTTCTTCCCAATTTGACTATAATGCTCTTCTCCTGGAACATTACTCCCTCCCCATGCTCAGCCTGTTTTCCCACATCCTGGTGTGCTTATGTTTAACCTTTGGTGATTTCATCACAAAGCCTGCCTCTTGTGGGTACCACCCGGGACTTTGAACCAAGAGCTGTGCTGCTCCAGCAGCTCTAGCAGGCAAGGCTAGTAGCGGATGAGGAGCAGGGGCTGTGCAGGAGGACAGTGGGAGGGAGGCCAGCTGTGTATGCCTAGCTGCTAGGAGGCAGGACAAGAGAGACATACTTGGGTCAATGCCAAGGAGGCACAATGGTGACAGAAGCGAGACATCTGGAAGACAGAGCATTGAGCCGGGCGGAACCAAGAATGAAAGGATTAGGAAGTCTCAGTTGTAAGGTCAGTGAGGGCAGGGGGTCAGCATCGGGGAAGGCAGCCTGGTCGTGCTGAGAGGGAGGCGAGGCTAGACATTCGCAGCTGCTCTACTAAGCCAACCTCTAACGGGCAGGTATTCAAAGAAGCAGAAAGAGCTCTTCTGCTGTTGAGCTCCACGTTGATATTAAGGTCCACAGGGGCAGTTGTCTATCTGCAGGCTTTCAGTGATGCAGGTGAGCTGAGACATTGGTTCCCCTGGCCCTTGTGATGGTCCACGGGGCCTGGAGGGGGAGGGCTCCCAGCAGAGCATTCTTTGGGGGCCAGATATGCCTATTTGCCCCACTGTGGCATGCCAGCTTCGTGGTCATCTGTGTGTGCTGTGGCATGGAAACAATTGAGAGGCATCACAGTTAAGGTTTGAATAGTCTGTTCTTAACAGGCTTTAGGAAGGACATGGAGAAGTTTTTTAAAGGCATATAAAGTATTTCCAGTGGGAGATGGAAGAATAAGCCTCACCTATTGGAGTTAAAATCTTAGACAGCAGGAATGCAGAACTATGACAGTGTGCACCACTGATTGATGGCTTAGGATCCCCTGTGGCATGCGGGCCACCATTCTCCAATTCTGCTCCCGTGACAGACATCATCAGTAGATAACAGCACCCTTTCCTGCTGAGGTCACCCAGGCTGAGCTTTCCTCTCCAAGCAGGGCCCCAGACAGCCAGTGCACTCACCGGCAGGCGCCGCAGGAGGCGCGCTCCTCACCACCCATTCTCTCTTGCTTCCTCAACTTGGCTGAGCACAGAAATCATTGTGAGAACTCTAGATTCTTCAGCTCATTTCCTGGAGCTTCTGGTTCAGCGGCCTGGGCACATTAGGAAGCATTGATTCAAAGAAGGGAGGAATAAATAGAAGAAGAAAAACATAGGCCATAAGAAATATGTATCTGTCTATCTACCTGATAGATATCACGTGTAAAATGTTTTATAAATTAATTTTTTTTTTTTGAGATGAAATCTTGCTCTGTCACCCAGGCTGGAGTGCAGTGGTGTGATCTCGGCTCACTGCAAACTCCGCCTTCTGGGTTCAAGCAGTTCTCTGCCTCAGCCTCCCACGTAGCTAAGATTACAGGTGCCCCCCACCGCACCTGGCTGATTTTTATATTTTTAGTAGAGATGGGGTTTCACCATCTTGGTCAGGCTGGTCTTGAACTCCTGACCTTGTGATCCACCCACCTCAGCCTTCCAAAGTGCCAGGATTACAGGCATGAGCCACTGCACCCGGCCAACATAAAGTAACATTTTTACTTTGACTACTTTAAGAATAAGGACAGGAAAAAAGTGAGGAGTAAGCAAATTAAATT
>CAUYLG010042631.1:0-34815 GCA_963573385.1 Cacajao melanocephalus | reverse complement strand
GGGGTTTCACCATGTTGGCCAGGATGGTCTCGATCTCTTGACCTCGTGATCTGCCTGCTTCAGCCTCCCAAAGTGCTGGGATTACAGGCTTGAGCCACTGCGCCTGGCCTGAATAATCTTTACTGCACCATATGGCTCCCTCTGCTTTGCTATGATTGTCTTCCTGGTTTCATGAATAAGGTGTTGTAGAGATTGAACATCTAACAACAGAGTATAGAGATTGTAATGGTGGTCAATAATCAAGTTTTCCTACCCTACCTGCATTTCACTGATGTTCCCTCAACTTAATAAGATCATGAGCATGTTAAGAGAACGAACTAGCTAGCAGGGCTTATTACCAAATGAATGTAGATCGACAGTGTCATAGAGCTTGCAAATTAGATTCTGGACTAACTGTTTTCTTAGAATCATTTTCACATCTAGGAAATTTGGCCTTGTCAGTACTTATGGTAATTAAATTCAAGCCACACTTACTGATAAACGTCATTGTCATTGTTCCTCATGATAATAAATCATTGATAATAAATAAAACAATTAATGATAATAAATAAAATATAGCAACACTATGTTCTTTACTTTTTATAACCAGAATCAATATTGATGGTTTTCTGAAGCACAGCCAGGGTATCATGTAATCATAACATCTGTCCCTTTCACTTTTAGATAAACGTTCTGGGCCATTTCTTCAGTAGATGTGCTCTTTGCTCTTTACTGATCAGCTGTGGTGATTCAGTTCTCCCATGTTATCATCATCACTCTTATTCCCTACAATTTTTCTGGTACTTATTCACACTAACAATTAAACTGGGAACTTCAGGATGGATGCTGAGTGCTGGGAATTCTAGGAAGGGCTGGATTCTCTGAGTGCTTGGAAGCTGTTGAAAGGTCAGGACCAAGTGAAATACAAGGCTGAGGCTGAAAAGGACACATGTCAGCCTATTATATAGGTTTTTGCAAACTTCATCTGGGCATGGGAAGTTCTAGCTATACCCACAGGCTTTTGAATCAAAGAGAATTCAGCTGTTTGAGTTGTGTTCCTTGGATCCTCTGAGCATCTTCTTGTTGACCCCTTCCCTCCACCTTCACTCACCAAACATCCACCAGACTGCACTCTCTTTTCAGAGGTCTGAGCATCATTTGGCTGAGAACCCCCCACCCCCGACTCATATCTGGAGAGAAGTCCTACAAAAGCCCTCCTTTTAGACCCTAGGCAATTTTTGTTTCCTTTTGTCTCCTTCCTGTAGTTATTATCCGGGATACCACAGCAATCCCTTAATCTTCTTTGGCCTTCCAACACGCATGTACCCAGGTCGTTTTATTCAGTTCCCTTTGTTTGCAATTCCTAGCATAGATTCTGCTTTCAGAGAGTTCCCCATTGGAAACTCAGGCTTAAGGGATTTGGGGGATCAAATAATGGGGATTTTGGATGCTGTTTTGTGGTGAGCATCCCAACAAAGGGGATATGTTGACTGATGCATAGCGGAGGGGATCTTTAACCGGGCAGAGGAGACGCAGGTGAGGTGGCAGTGGCTCAGGCAGCCTTTGAACAAAGGTGAACCTGACATTACCACACCCTCTCCTAGGGTCACACTATAAGCCAAAAGTGATAGGATTGGGGCCACGGCAGGAAAGGATTGTGTTCTTCCAATGCCAGAAAGAAGATGGGGGTGGAAAGTAAGAGATGTTGAGTCAGGAGACTCTTTCCAGGGCTGGAAAGAGGGGCTCATGGATGAGCTTATCTAGAAGATTCTGTCTCATTCTTTGTACTTTTATTCTTATAGACAGGTGAACCTGAAGCTGTTGGTGCTTCAAGTCTGTCTCCTAAAACTCACTTCACTCTAGTTAACTCGTACCTCAGCAAATTTTTAGGTTTGACTATAGCAGATAAGATGTGGTGTATAAACAAGATATAAAAATAACCATTACCACTGATCAGGAATCTAGAAATGTCCTGCATTACTAGGGCAAAGGGTGGGGGAGAAACTGGCATCTGGGGCTCAGATTTGGGAGAAATCACTGCCCAACTCTTTACTCCCTTAGGCAGTTCCAGAGTCCACTGCATTTTAGGGGTACCTGAGACCAGGCTTGCCTCAGTTAAAAGACAAGTCTGCGTAGTCCCTGTGGCTCCCCATGCTGATGGAGCTGAAAGAGTGTTAGGTAGAGGAGCTCTACTGCCTGGCTCTCCATTCATATGCATCCTAGGTACAGTAGTTGAGAAATGCCATAGGGATCTTATCTGAGACGTGGATAATTTTGCTCTCACAGGATGCCTGTAGCTTGACTGCAGAAGGCAAGGCTCCCAGTCCCAGGAGATGGAGTCCCTGACATGAGGGCGCCTGGCATTTCCAGTTCTAGCCCCAGAATGACATGGAAGGAGAGCCGAACTCCGGGGAAGTCCCTTAGTCTCCCCTTTCTGAGAAACCTAGGATCTGTCATCAACCTCATTTCCTTGTGGTTGATTTTGTGTGGGTTGGCTCAAGGCTTATTTCTCAGGGAGCCTAGATGGGTCATACCTGTGCTATTTCTTTGATTTCTCATGCACCACCCAGGAAGCTGGGGCCTCCCTCTCTGCTCAGATAAATAACCCAGGCTCCATTAAGAGCCTGTCACTGCCCTTGGAAGCTGCTGGAGCCACGATTCTGTCCCCTGGACTGTAGATAAAGGCCCTTTTTTTGCCAGGTATAGTTAATAGCTGGCTCTTCCCCCACCCTCAGGAGCCTTTCCTCTTGTCTGTGCTTTGGGGCTTAATGAAGGGAAGGGCCACGTCAGGCTGGCTCTATGCCTTGTCCTGTGTGGGGCTGCTTCTCACAGGGGAGTTGCTGGGATCCTGACAGAGCAGCCCTGGTCTGGGACCCTCCCCTGCTCCCAGGCAAAAACAATGCTGACTGAGGGGTACTTCAGAGAAAAGGAGACACGGGCATCAGGTGCCTGTGAGTTATTTGAGGTCAAATTTTATGCTTGGCTTTCGAACTCCTAGGGGAGACACTATGATACTAACTGGATCTCCGGGTGGAGGAAAATTCTGCCTGCTCTCCGTTTGCTGATGCTTCCTTTAAGTTTTGTCCCAGATGTGGCTCAGAACTACTGACCAGAGCTTCATGTCAGGCCAGGTTTCCCAGCTCCCTGTCTAGAATGAGGATCCATGGAGCTTGTATCCTGGAAGGTCTTGGAAATGTCTCCCATGGTTCATCTCTCCTATGTCTGCCTCACAGGTGCTGAGACAACCACGCTATGAGAGGCATTCCAGGACACCTTGGCGATGGAGAAATGGCCACCCACCAAGCAGGTGCTGTTGGGATGGGGCTCTGGAGGCCAAGGCCCTCTGCACTCAGCTGTCTCCTGTGGAAGCCCTAGGCTTCTCTGCTCCTCTCTGTGTACTGCCCTTCTCACCTGGTGCTGCCCACCTACCACTGGACCCGAGGCTTAGTCACTGCTCCAGCGCCAGTCCCCAGCATCGAGCCAAGCACAGAACAGGCACAAAAGAGGGTAGCTGGGCCTTGGCAGACAGGTTTTTTGAGACTGCTCATTGCCCTCTGTCTTGATGGTTTGCCCTCTTAAACCAGTGACTTCCCTTGGTAGCCCTTGCCCTCCTCAGCAGAGCTCACAACTTCAGTAGAAAGAAAGGCTGGGCTGATGGTTGATGTGAGTGCTGCCAGTTTTGGGATGCAAATCTCACACCTTCCTTATAAAAGGGCCTGGATTACATACTTTTCTCCTTGGGTCTAGTAAAGCAGCCTTGATTATAATATTTATTCGTTTGTTTTCTCCATCCCAAAATTAGCATTCCAACCTAAGACTGGGGGTGTTAATGATTTGAATCAGCAAGTGTGGACACTTCAGGGTCAGACCGTTGTATCAGTTCCAAGGAGTAGCAGTGTGACTCCAGGTGAGTGGTCACCCTGTGCCTGCACCACCATTTGCACTGGTGTGGCTGGAAAGCTGACACCAGCCTTTTGTAAAAGTGTGACTTTACAATGGGGCCCACCTGAAGTGGGGAGAATTTCACACCTAATTGGGAAGAGAAGTCAGGGAGAAGTTTGTGTTCCACTAAGATGAAGAAGCCATAGATGGTGGAGGAGCCTCCTGGGGAATAGGAAAGATGCTTTCAGTCACCTGAAGCCCCGTCTTTAGCTTGTTCTGCATGACTTCAAGGTGTCCTAAAATGACTAAATGGGTGAATACCACAGGAAGGCAGATTTCAGCATCACATTGAGAAAAACTTGCAAAAACGACTGAGCTCTCCAAGAATCAGAGGAGCTGCTTGGTGTAGGAGTTTCCCATCTCCACGTGCTCAAGCAGAGGCATGAGAATCTCAGGAGCAGACTCTGCTGTCTGCTTAGCTCTCTGTGTTTGCTCATTTACTAGGGCAGTGATTGGCACATGGTGTGAATGAATGAATGAATAAATGAATGAATAGGGGGGTTGGCCATTTGGTGGGTCTAGTTGGGATTACACTCTTCAGCTCTCTTCCAGACCCACTTACAGATACTGCCTTCTAAATCAAATAATCTTCTGTGACTTCAAAAGGAAACTGATACCATCTCTCCTCTTACCTCTACAGTCATTGTCGCTGTTGTCACATGCAAGTATCCAGAGGCTCTTGAGCAAGGCAAAGGAGATCCCATTTATTTGGGAATCAAGAATCCAGAAATGTGTCTGTATTGTGAGGAGGTTGGAGGACAGCCCACGTTGCTGCTAAAAGTGAGTAACTAAGAAAAATATTTTAAAAGCCTTTTCTTTTAGAAGTGTTTGGTTGAATACCTAATTTTAGAATTAAAAAAGACATAGTCTTGTCTTCCTAAGCGTATTTATTCTCAGCTTCTTTTAAGTTACGTGCATGCAATAGACTTTTCTTTTTATCCTGGCTGTCTGAAGTCGAGGCCCTTGTCTTCCTTTTTTTCTTTTTTTTTTTTTCCAAGCCAAACTGCATCCAACTTTATTAAAAATACTTTCCATAAACAATCATTTATTTCAGGCAGGATATGGCAGATGATTGTTAACAGCATGAAACTACTTTCAAACTCCCTTCTTCAGTGGACTACCAAAAATCAGAAAGCCGCTATAAAACCCAATGAAGTCTTTGTCTGATGCTCTGAACAGGGAAAGTTTAGAGTGAGGGTTGACATTTTACATTTAACATGTTGTTTAACAACTTTTCACGAGCCGACCCTAACTTTCAGGAAGTGAAATGAAAAAGGCAGAATTTATTTGAAGATCCACAATCTAGAAACGGAACCACTGTTCTTTTGACAAGTGCCATCTTAGTGGCATCACTGGAAAGTGCAGATTGACTGACACACTGGTAACCAGTTATTGGGGGTCAGGTTCTAACAGATGTCTGGGCTTAAGGGAGTCAAGTCTATGCTGAAAAATGGAAAGGGAGAAGAGGACATGAAAATGAATTTTTCTTTACCACAAGGCTTTTGTGCCAAGGTGGCCATGTGTCTCAAAGTCAGGAAATCCCTCCTCCTGGGAGCCAAGAAGTTTCTCAAAACTAGAAGGGAAAGGTGATTTCCCCACATTGATCCAGCCTCAGAGACATTCTATTCGTGATATAAGCCCCTTTCCCCCGAAAAAACAATGAAGTGTTCTATGTGGTAACAACATAGCTTTTTAAAAAAGTAAAACAAAATTCTGCCTTTTTATAAAACTTGATAAAAAATAGTATTTCAAACTGTACAGTCACCAGGAATACACAGTTATCAAAAATACATATACTTCACTTGGCATCTCCAGCACCTTCAGCTTTCTGTGCCTGGTCTGTTTTGGGAGCTCCATTTTCTGCAGGGTTATTCCCCTTCTTACCAGCATCAGCTTTTCTCTTTTCCCCTTTGGGTACCTTCTCTCCCTTATTTTCAGGGGCCTTTTTAGGCTTGGGCTCTGGCTTTGGAGGAGCAGGTTTAGCAGGCAACCTCGCGGATCTTCTCTGTGGATCTGCGCGGGATGCAGCGGTGTGCGGGCTTCGGTGTTCCAGGGGTTATTCTCATCTCTTCTTCTTCACACTGCTCCGTCTTCCTTAATGTTTGATATATTCTTGGCCATCATTTCTTCAAGTATAGTCTCACCCTGATTTTCTTCTTGGAATTCCTATTCATCCATCATTGGAAGTTATGGATCTTACTTCAATATCCCATCTAATTTTTTATACTTTCTATCCTTTCATTGCTTTTTAAAATTTGGTGTTGCAGCTGGGAGAATTTCTTGCTTTGCTCTGCCAGCTCATGGTTACATTTTCAGTGTTGTCTCCTCTGGAAATCATCCTTGAACAGCATTTCCTGAAATTTCAACATTTACTGTTTTAATTCCCAAGCTCTCTGGTTTGTTCTTCTTTTATTTTTTTTTAATGACTGCTTGTCCTTGTTTTACAAACTTCAGTTTAATTCAGTTGTATTCAACCCAATCCAATTCAATTCAGCAAATGTGCGGACACTTCCTGGCCTCCAGCACTGTGTAGGTGCTTGAGATATATCTGTGCACAGAATGGCAAAGAGCCTTGACTACCCAGGGCTTGGATTCTAGTGAAAGGAGAAAAATGGCAAACAATAAATGTAATAGTAGGTATATTTGTGCTATGTTAGAGGTCTTTACTTCTCCTGGAAAAATAAAACCGGTTAGAGCAAGATAGAGAGCAGCAGTCCCAGGAACACAGGCGGGGTCAGGCTGCAGTGGTGAATACTGCAGTAGGCATCATTGCCTAGGTGAGATGTTAGCAGGGAGTAGAAAGAGCTAGGGAAGTTAGTCAGCAGGTGTCCGGTGAGGGCACATCTCAGAACCAGTGAGGACAGGTGTGCAGAGTGAACAGAGGAAGGAGTCCAGAGAGATAAAGGCAGACATGAAAGCCTCGTTGTCCTTTGCAAGGACTCAGCCTTGCAATCTGAGTGAAATGTGAAATATTAGAATGTTTTGAACAGAGGAATGGTGTGAAGGGGCTTAGGTCTAAAAATGATTGCTCTGGATGCTCTTTGATCTTAGACTGTGGCTGGCAATGGCGAAAGTCCTTCAGGAGACTTTGAGGTGATTGAGGTGTGACTTGATGGGCAAGGAGACAGCAGCAGAGGTGGGGAGAAGCGGGTCAGATTCCGGAAGTGTTTTAAGTGGAGGAAACAGGATTGAGTGTGATCAATAAGATCAGGACTGAGAATGACATTTTCTACTTTGTCCTGTCAGCTAAGTCACCCTTATGTTGTGCCTTTGTTCTCAGATGGGGACTAAGAATTGCAAAATTGCATTTGGCAATGGGTGGGTCTTTGGGGACCTTGGTAGGAGCAGTGTTGTTGCTGTGGTGGGGGCAAAAGCTTGGATGGAGTAAGTTTAAAGAGAGGAATTACAAGAAAGAAATCAGAGACAGCAAATATAGACAGCAATTGCAAGAAGTTTTCGGCAAAAGGGAACTGGCGGTGGTGATGGGTAAGCAAAGGAGTTATGTTGCTTAAGATGGTAAAAATGACAGCAAATATGCCGATGGGAATGACTGAGCAGAGCAAGCAAAATTGATGGAGCACAAGACAGCAGGGAGAGTGGCTAGAGGGATGTCCTTAAGTTGCCAGTGCAGATGGGACCTGTCTCTTAGTCGTACTCAAGCAGGGAGGTGCGGGTATGGGTGCAGTGGGCTGGGAGCCCATGTTATGGGGTGGTTTGTACAAGTTTTCTTCTAATTACTTCAATTTTCTCAGTGGGTAGGAAGTTGAAGGTGATGATGGAGGAGGTATGGGAGCTTGAAATGAGGAAGCATTCTTTCATTTATTAAACAGCAAATCTCTATTCAGTAGAATGCTGGGGGCTTTCCTCTGTGTTGAGGAATACAGTGATGAACAAGTCTAACAATAATTCTGGGAATGATAAATAAATACACTACGTTTAGATAGCAATTGGTACTAATGAAGAAAGTAACTCAGGAATGTGATCGCAATGAGTGGGAGGGGGAATTCCAAACCTATTTTGGCTGGGATGGGATGTTCAGTGAAGCTCTCCCCAAGGAGGTGATGCAGGTGATGGGGAGGAGCTAGCCATGGGAAGATATGGGGGTGGTGTGAGGTGCAGGGAGAGTAAGTGCCGGGACCCTGGGTAGGAACAGCTTGGTGTCTTGAAAAGCAAAGAAGAAGACAGGTGTGGTGGGGCAGGATGAACATGCAGGAGAGTGGGAAGAGGTCAGGGCAGCAGGTAGGCAAGAGCTGGGTGGTGTAGACCCTGTGGGCTTTGCTGAGGAGTTTGTAATCTTATTTATTTACTTCAGTTTAAAGTTCGGTTACCAGCCTTGTGGAGAATGATTATTAGAGAATAGAATAAGTTCGAGTAGAACATTTAGGAGGTCACTGTAATTGTCCAGGTGAGAGAATGATGGCCGGGTTTGGGGTTGACACTGTGTGTGGAGTGCAAGAGGCGACCCGATTCAGGAGATATTTGGAAATAGAGTCCACAGGCCTTGCTCCTGGGTTAAATGTTATGGAATTTAAAAAAAAAGAAAAGAAAAAAAGAAATGTCAAGAATGACTCCTAGGTTTCTGGCCACCCAAAGAATCAGACTAGCTGGAAGCCATTAAGTGAGTAAAGGAATCCTATGGGAGAAGAACTTCCCACTCACAGTGAAATGTGGCTGAATTACAAATCATTTCTGTGTCTCTCTTGAGATCCTAAACACATGCAATTTATTTAGGAATACTTATTTTACCTAAATACACAATGCATGGACATACAAATATACAGACACGTAGAATATAGTTTCATATACAATATAGAAGACATTTTCTGATTGCTCTATTTATTTTCCTCCTTTGATACAAATCCTTTGATTTGTTAGACCCCTTTGCGTCTTTTTCACTGGTGTTTATCTTTCTCATATATTTAGCGATTAGTCAGAAATTCATAGCCTAACCTGGCTGTCCTTTGTCATACCAGTGGTTCTTGCAGGGTAGTGGCTCTCACTGTTGTGGTATTGGTAAGGGAGGTAATTTCCAATTTCTTCCTTTTCTGAAGGGTCCCCTCAGCCTCTTGTGTGAGAAGAGTTCTAACTTCTTGTTCAAGTGTGGCTGCTTGTTCATTAAACTCTTCCTTGTAAACTTCCCACACCATCTCTGGATTTGAGGGTGGGGGCTTGGAAGGTAAAATTTCATGTATGTTTATTCTCTTGCTCCTTCAAAATGTGTGTTTCTCTAGGCCTGATGGAGAAGGTTTTCCGGAACTTTGGAATATTTATTGAATTATTTTGAATAACACTGAACATCTCAAACAGCTTCTGTTTCTCCTCATGCTTGTTCTCACATTTCAGGAGCAGAAGATCATGGATCTGTATGACCAACCCAAGCCCATGAAACCCTTCCTTTTCTATCGTCTCAAGACTGGTAGGACCTCCACCCTTGAGTCTGTGGCCTTCCCGGGCTGGTTCATTGCCTCCTCCAACAGAGACCAGCCCATTTTCCTGACTTCAGAACTTGGGAAGTCGTACAACACTGCCTTTGAATTAGATATAAAGGACTGAACTTAGCCTAGAGGTGGCAGGTTTGTCTTTGTCTTAAAGTTTCTGGTTTCCAATGTGTTTTCGTCTACATTTTCTTAGTGTCATGTTTACGCTGGTGCTAAGATGAGAGCAAGGCTGCTGTTACCATCTCATTTTATAATGAAGAAGAAGCAATTACTTCATATCAACTGAAGAACAGGATGTGGGCTCAGAAGCAGGAGAGCTGGGTGATGTAAGGCTCTCCTCTCAAGCTGATGCTGTGTAGGTCACAAGGCATCTGCATTAGTGACTTCAAGACTCAAAGGACCAAACCACTGTGCTCTCTCCTGGGGGTGAGTATGAAGATGCTTCAGAGCTCAAGTGTCTTACTCATGATGGTGTGACTAGCATGGAGCTGATCTCTGTTTCTGTTTTGCTTTATTTCCCTTTGGGATATATCATCTGTAGTCTTTATATGTTGCTAGTATACCTCATTTTGCATAATAGAAACTTCTCAGCTGTAAGACCTTGTAAAGAAAAAGAATTCTTGTGTTAAGTTTTTGTCCTAATTGTAATGTGTGATCTTAAAGTTAAATAAACTTTATTACATAATAATAAAGCTAAAACTGATATAAACAAAGTAAACTGAAATTAGCAAGAGTAGTTGAATAAAGCCATCGCAGTGGTTACGCCTGGGACTGGGGCTTAACTGGGCACAAAAGCGCCTTCCTTGGTGGATAGTGATGGGGTTGGGGTGAGAAATTCAGTATGTAACAGGGCTCTGCTATATGGCTTTTTTCTTTATGGTCGAATAGCCTTGCTTTTTCCCTGCTTCCTCTAGGCTTTTCCTTTTAGACCATCTCACCATCCAACATACTTTCTTTAAAAACTTCAGTAAAGGTGTCTTTTTTTTTGGAAGAGAAAACCTTGCTTTCCCAACAGCCACCTTTAGACAGTATCTTCTGAAAATATTAAATAGCTGACTGATATAGTTTGGATGTTTGTCCTCATCCAAATCTCATGTTGAAATGTAATCCCCAATGTTGAAGGTGGAGCCTGGTGGAAGGTGTTTGGGTCACAGGAGTGTATCACTTATGGCTCGATGCTGTCCTCACCATAGTGAGTGGGTTCCCACAAGATCTGGTTGTTTAAAAGTGTGTGGCACATCTACCCTCACTCTCTCTGCTGCTCCTGGTTTTGCCATGAAGGTTCATGTGCAAAAGGAGGATGTGCCTGCTCCTCCTTCACCCTCTGCCATGATTGGAAGCTTCCTGAGGTCTCCCTAGAAGCCAAACAGATACCAACACCATGTTTCCTGTAAGGCCTGCAGACCTGTGAGCTAATTAAACCTCTGTTCTTCATAAATTACACAGTCTTGGGTGTTTCTTTATAGCAATGTAAGAATGACCTAACACACTGACTGTGGGTTTAATTGTAGAAATATATACCTCAGATCTGATTCTGTGTATAATCGATTTCTTTATTTTTATTCTAACAGGGAAAATGCAGAACATTCTGTTTGCTTAAGTACATTCTCCAAAATAGCATAAACAACTTAATTTTTTTTCCTACTTTTGGATAATCAGACTGCATTCTCTACTAAGAATTACAGTAAGCAGTCAGCAAGCATGGATTTAATGTGATATCTCTTTATTCTTTAACTTTTTCTTTTTGGGGGTTTAATTATTTTTAATTAAATTTCTAAAAAGAGTTTTTAACGCTCAATTTTTATGTACCTTTTTAAATTGACAGATAGTGTATATTTTTATTGAGTATCACATGATGTTATGAGGAATATATACATTTGTGGAATGGTTAAATCTAGCAAATTAACAAATATATTACCTTACACAGTTATCATTTTTGTGGTGAGAGCACATAACATCCACTCCCTACATTTTTTGAGAGAATATATCATCATTTACTATAGTCACCTTGCTGTACAATAGGTCTCTTGAAATTTATTCCTCCTACATAACTGTAACTATGTAGCCCTTGGCTGACACCCCCCATCCCTCCTCCTGCCTTACTACACCAGCGTTTGATAACTAACATTTTACTCTCTACCTCTATGAGATCAACATTTTTTGATTTCACATATAAGTGAGATCATGTGGTATTTGTCTTTCTGTGCCTGGCTTGTTTCATTTAGCATAATGTTCTCCAGGTTCATCTGTGAAATCACAAATGGTGGAATTTCAATCCCTTTTTTATGACTAAATAGTATTCCATTATTTGTATGTACCACATTTTCTCTATCTACTCATCTGTTGATGGACACTTAGGTTGACTCAATATCTTGGCTATTGTAAATGGTGTTATCATAAACATGGGAGTGCAGATATCTCTTTGATATAAGGATTTGAATTCCTTTGCATAGTAGAATTGCTGGATCATATGATAACTCTATTTTTAATTTTCTGAGGAACTTCTATAATGTTTTTCATAGTGGCTGCACTAATTTAAATGCTCCTCCAATGGTGTATAAGAGCTCCCTTTTCACCGCATCCTTGGCCACACTTATCCTTTGTCTTTTTGATAATGGACATTCTAACTAGGGAGAAGTGATATCTCATTGTGATTTTGATTTGCATTTCTCTGATTAGTAATATTGAGCATTTTTTTCATATACTTATTGGTCATTTGTGTGTCTTCTTTTGCGAAATGTCTATTCAGGTATTTTGCCTATTTTTCAACCAGGTTATTTATTTATTAATTTATTTATTTCGGCTGAGTTAAGTTCCTTATGTATTTTTGATATTTACCCATTGTCAGATGTATAGTTGGCAAATATTTTCTCCTATTCTATAAATTGTCTCTTCATTCTGTTTATTGTTTCCTTTTATATAGATCGAGTTCACATTTGTCTATTTTTGATTTTGTTTGTTGCCTGTGCTTTTGAGGTCTTATCCAAAAAATCCTTGCCCAGACAATGTTTCTCCTATGTTTTCTTCTAGTAGTTTCGTAGTTTCAAGTCTTACATTTAAGTATTTAATCCATTCTAAGTTAATTTTTGTATATGGTGAGAGATAAGAGTCTAATTTTCATTTTTCTGCATGTGGATATCCAGTTTTCCCAACATAATTTATTATTATTTTTATTATTTTTTTAATTGTACTTTAGGTTCTGGGGTACATGTGCAGATCATGCAAGATTGTTGCATAGGTACACACATGGCAATGTGGCTTGCTGCCTCCATCGCCCTGTCACCTACGTCTGGCATTTCTCCCCATGTTATCCCTCCCCAACCTCCCCACCCCCCCGCCATCCCTCCCCAGTCCCCCCGCAACAGACCCTGGTTTGTGATGCTCCCCTCTGTGTCCATGTGTTCTCATTGTTCAACACCCGCTTATGAGTGAGAACATGCAGTGTTTGATTTTCTGTTCTTGTGTCAGTTTGCTGAGATTTATTTATTATTTTTTGATAGTAATAATGACAATTATAGCATTTACTAAAACAATTTTTAATACTCTTAGGTGGGTGTGTGTGTCTGTGTTTTAACATTTTACAAATTACCACAGAGGCACTCTAACACCATAGAAGATGTAGTATTTTTAGTGTAAAGCAATTTTTATAGTCTTAACAAAAATCCTTTAAAATTCTGTCAAAAAGCAAATTAATTTTCTATTTCATGAGTTTAAAATTAAAAGAGACTTACAAAAAGCTTTATTTGTTTTAAATCATGTTTCTCTTCTCTTTGGGGGGACAAGACAGTATCTATTTAGGTAGATCTTCCTCAGACTTTGATTTTGTATTACATCGTATATTATAAGCTTACCCATTATGTTTAGAGATCTTCTTTTTAATTAAGCATGCAATAATGCCCACACCTTTAATAACTCTGTTTAGCAGCATTAGTTATAATGATGTTAAAATCTCTCATATTTCATTTTTTCTCAATGTCATCTCATCAAACCATTAAGACTTATGGTTAAAATATAATAAATATATAACAGAGGGATATATTTATTTGACACAAAGCTTGTTGCCTAGTATCACGTTCACAATGGTGGGAGCCATGACTAATTCATCAGTGTCCCCAGTGCCTTGGCAGTAGGTCTTCATCATTAAATCTCATGTTATTACTTGATCGCTTGTTTTAAGTAGTGTCATTTGTTAAATAATTTACTTAAAGTAGTGTTTACTATTGGTGTATAAAAATGCTACTGTTTTTTGAGCAAAAAACATTTGGGACAAACCCAAATACTCATCAATGATAGACTGGATAAAGAAAATGTGACACATATACACCATGGATGCTATGCAGCCATAAAAAGGAATGAGTTCATGTCCTTTGCAGGGACATGGATGAAGCTGGAAACCGTCATTCTCAGCAAACTGACACAGGAACAGAAAAGCAAATGCCACATGTTCTCACTCACAACTGGGATTTGAACAATGAGAACACATGGACACAGGGAGGGGAACATCACACACTGGGGCCTGTAAGGAGATGGGGTGCAAGAAGAGGGAGAACATTAGGACAAATACCTGGTGCATGTGAGGCTTAAAATCTAGATGATGAGTTGATAGGTGCAGCAAACCACTATGTATGTAACAAACCAGCATGTTCTGCACATATATCCCAGAACTTAAAGTAAAAAAAAAAAAATGCTACTGTTTTTTGAATGTTGATTTTGAAACCTGAACCTTTACTGAATTAGTTTATTAATTCTAACATTTTTATTCAATGTTTAAGATTTTTAATATATAATAGCATGTCAAAAGCAAACATGGACAATTTAACTTTCTCCTTTCTAATCTGGATGTCCTTTATTTCTTTCTTTTGCTGAACTTGCTCTGGATAGGACTTCCAGTACTATGTGGAATAGAAGTGGTTAAAGTGGACATCCTTTGTTTCTTCCAAATCTTAGAATAAAAGCTTCAAACATTTCCCCATTCAGTATGATATTAGCTGTGGGTTTGTTGTATATGGCCTTTATTGTGTTCAGATACATTCCTTCTATATCTAATCCACTGAGCATTTTTGTCATGAAGAGATGTGTTGAATTTTGTCAAATGTTTTCTCTGCATCTATAGAAATGATTACATATTATTTTTTTCATTGTGTTAATGTGGTATATTGTATTTATTGATTTGTGTATATTGAACAATCCTTACATATCTGAGATGATTCCCACTTGGTTATGGTGAATAATCTTTTTAATTTGCCATTGAATTTGGTTTCCTAGGAGTTTGTTAAGGAATTTTGCATCTATGTTCTTTAGGGATATTGGTCTGTAGTTTTCTTTTCTGGTTGTGTTCTTGTCTGGTTTTGGCATCAGGCTGATGCTGGCCTTGTGGAATCAGTTTGGAAGAATTCCATTCTCTTCAACTTTGTGAAGTAGTTTGAAAAGGCTTGGTGTTAGTTCTTCACTAAATGTTTGATAGAATTAAGGAGTGAAGCCATTAGGTCCTGAGATTTTCTTTGATGGGAGACTTTTATGTTGCTGATTCAATCTCCTTTCCTAAAGCCTGCTCAGGCTTTTTATTTCTTCATATTTCAATAGTGGTAGGCTTTATGTGCCCAGGAATTTATCTATTTCTTCAAGGTTTTCCAATTCACTGGCATATAATTGTTCATAGTAGTCTCTATGATTCTTTGTATTTCAGTGATATCAGCTGTAACATCTCTGATTTTATTTAATTGAATCTTCTCATTTTCTCTTAGTCTAGCTTACAGTTTGTCAATTTTATTTATTTGTTTTAAAAACCAGCTCTTCATTTTGTTGATCTTTTTTTAAGTCTCTATTATGTTGCTTTATGCTCTGATTTTTATTATTTTTTTTCTTCTACTAATTTTAGGTTTAGTTTGTTCTTGTTTTTCTAGTTCCTTGAGATGCAACATTAGGTTGTTTATTTGAGATATTTCTCATTTTAATTTAAGTGTTTGTTGCTATAAATGGTCCTCTTAGGACTGCTAATGCTGCATTCCATATGTTTTGGTATATTGTGTTTCCATTTTCATTTTTCTCAAGACATTTTAAAATTTTCCTTTAAGTTTCTTTATTGGCCCATTAGTTGTTCAGTAACATGTTGTTTAATTTCCATGTATTTGTAAATGTTACCAGGCTTTTCCTGTTAATTCTTTCTAGTTATATAGCATTGTGGTCAGAGAAAATATGTGATATGATTTCAATATTTTTAAATATGCTAATACTTGTTTTGTGGCCTAACATAAAATTTATTCTGAAGAATGTTGCATGTACAATTGGGAAGAATATGTATTCTGTAGCTGTTAAATGCAATTTTTCTGTAAATTTCTGTTAAGTCTATTTTGTGCCTATTTCAACACAAACAAACTATGAAATGTTTTGTTTGTTTGTGTTGAAGTCCCTTACAATTACTGTATTACAGTCTATTTCTTTAGATCTATTAATATTTTCTTTATATAGTTAGGTGCTCTGATTGGTGAATATATTTTTATAATTGTTATATGCTCTTGCTGAATTCACCCTTTTACCATTATATAATAACCTTCTTTATGTCTTTTTTACTTAAATAAAAAATTAAGTTTTTAATTTAAAATCTATTTTATCCAATATAGCTATAGATACTTCTGCTCTCTTTTGGTTTCCCTATGCATAGAACATCTTTTTCCACTCTTTCACTTTCATTGTACATGGATCCTTATAGATGAAGTGAGGCTCTTGTTGGCAGTGTAAGTTGGGTCTTTTTTTTTTTTTTTAATATTCAGCTACTCTATGTCTTTTTATTGGATAATTTAGTTCATTTATATTCAAGGTAATTATTAATGGTAAGAACTTACTCCTGCCATTTTGTTAGTGTTTTCTAGTTGTTTTGTGCATCCTTTATTCCTTTCTTTTTCTCTTAGTGTCTTCCTTTGTGGCTAATTTTCTTCAGTGGTATATTTTTATTCCTAATTTTTCATTTTTAGTGTGTAGGTTTTTGCCTTGTGGTTACGATGAGGCTTACAAAAACTTTTTATGGTTGCAACAGGTTATTTCAAACTGATGACAAATTTGATTGCAAAAATTTCTACTTTTTAATTTCTCTCCCCTCTCAGTCAGAATTCTGAATTTTTGATGTCATGGCTTATATCTTTTTATATTGCATATTCTTTAAGAAATTGTTATAGTTATTATTTATAATAGTTTTGTCTTTTAACCTTCATACTAAAGATATAAGTGATTTACAAACCACCATTATGTTAATAGAGTATTCAGAGTTTGATTATGTACCTACTTTTACCAATGAGTTATGTTCTTTCAGATGTTTTTGTGTTATTCATTTGCATCTCTTTTTTTCATTTCCAGAACCCCCTTTAGCATTTATTTTAAGACAGGTTTGGTGGTGATGAATTCCCTCAGCTTTTGTATGTCTGAAAAATCTTTATCTCTCCATCATTTTGAAATACAACTTTGCTGTTTAGAATATTCTTGGTTGGCAGGTTTTTTCTTTCAGCATTTTAAATATATCATTCTGTTTTCTCCTGGTCTATGAGGTTTCTGTTGAGAAGTTTGCTGTTGGGCATATAGAGACTCTATATTATGTTATTTGCTTCTTTTCCCTTGCTACTTTCAGGATACTCTTTTTGTATTTGACAGTTTGATGATTATATGTTGTGGGATAGTCTTATTTGGGTTGAATTTGATTAGAGATCTTTGACCTTACTGTATTTGGATATTTACATCTTTCTCCAGGTTTGGAAAGTTTTCCATTGTTATTCTCTTCCTTTCTTTTTCTTTACTCCCTCTTGAGTACCAGTAACCCATACATTTGCTCTTTTGATGTTATCTTATAAATCCTATAAGCTTTCTTCAAATGTATTTTTATTCCTTTTTCTCCACTGACTGTCTATTTTGAATTATACTGTCTCTGAGTTCACAGATTCTTTTCCTCTTCTTGATCAGTTCTGCTATGGATGGTCTCTATTGTATTTTTGTTTTATTGACTTCTCAGCTCCAGAATTTCTGTTTGAGTTTTTGCAAGTTATTTCACTATCTCTGTTAAATTTCTCTGACAAAAATTTGAACTGTTTTTCTGTAAGTTCTTTAAGTTTGCTGAGCTTCCTTTAAACAGGTATCTTGAATTCCTTGTCAGGCAGTTCTCCAGTCTCCATTTCTTTAAGGTCAGTCACTGGCACCTTGTTTTGTCTGCTTGGTGAAATAATCTTTCCCTGATTTATCTTGATTCTTGTAGCCATTTGTAGATGTCTGTGCATTGATGTAGGTACCTTATCTAGTCTTTGCAATCTGGCTTTGTTTGAGAGCTTTCTTTAGCAGTAAGCCTGTCTAGAGATTCAGAGAAGTTTGGTGAAGTCCCTTAAGACTGTGACCACTTCAGCAACTGCAGCACTAGGAACTGCTCTAAGTCCTAGTGGCCAAGGATCACCATGGCCAGAGTCTTTTGGCAGCAGAGGCTGAGGCAGCACAGGTTACATCCAGGGCTTATAGTCTCTGAGACCAGCATACCACTAGGGAAGGCATGCCCAAGAACATGGCCACTATGGCATGCTCACTGCTGGCAGTGACTTGTGTCAAACTCAAAACCATCTCACTGGTGCTGGGGTAGATCTAGAGACTCCATCTACAGGTATAAGCCTGGTGGTAGGGATCAAGTGGTTTGCCTAGTGGTGGATTTTACTGTGGCAGGCCTGGTACTGAGTTCCAAGGTGAAGTCTTAATCTAAATTCCTTTTTCTTTCCTTTACCCAAAGAGATAATGTCTCTCTCTGTACTGCACCACCTGATATTGTGGAAGGGATGATGTTAATAATGTAAAACTGTCCTTTCTGTTCTCTTTAATGCATCTCTTATTATTATCATGCTAAAGTCAAGTACTGTGATCTCTCATCTGGTTTCCTTTTCTCTTGTGATTTTTTTTCTGTGCATGGATAGTAGATCAAATTGATGTTTCTGTGTGGTATGATTAATGCAAAGTCCTACTTTATCTCCTTGCTCTGCTACTCTTCTCTAAAGTTTTCTTCCTCAATTGAATATAATGTTGGCACTGCAGTTTTATAAAAATCAACATTAAAGTAGATATTAAAGCTAATTAATTCTGGAATATTAAGTAGAAGAATTAGTCATTGGATATTTACTCCTATACTCACTGCTAATCAATGGTGGCAGGTCATTACATCTGCCAGTTTACATTATTAATTGAAAGCTGATGACACATTTGCTTGCAACATGATTATGGTTGTAAGTGTTACAGCATCTCCATCCTGCTACAGGCTGTGTGATGATTTGGTATTACCACCTTTTTTCTCTACTGTGAAATGCTTTGTTTGTTCAGGCACTGATACCTTGGACTTTCACTTGGCACAAATATGAGCTCACACAAAGCTCAAATATGAGTCCTAACATAATGTGGCTGGACTCAAGGGTAAGATGTTCATTCTGGGGATACATAGGAGGCTCTGATGACAGAGTATAATTAAAATGAAAACACTAATTTATAATAATCGCATAGAAAGGGTGTGGAATCCAGAAAACACAGATTTATGTGGGCTCTCTGCCTTACCCATCACATGTGAGAAGTAGTGTATTATGCCATGGTACGTGAAATCATGGAGGATCCCTATGAGGAGCAGTATCCTCATTTTCAGGTGAATATCCTGGTCCACATCTGGCTTTTACACATTTGCTATAGCAAATACTTTTGCATTTGAGAAGCACAAGCTGTAGGCTATTACTCATTGAAGAATTTGGTTTCCTTGGACCTTTAGCAATTGGTGTTATAG
Organism: Cacajao melanocephalus; assembly: GCA_963573385.1. Taxonomy (NCBI): domain Eukaryota; kingdom Metazoa; phylum Chordata; class Mammalia; order Primates; family Pitheciidae; genus Cacajao; species Cacajao melanocephalus. The sequence continues at coordinate 15,675 of CAUYLG010042631.1, read as the reverse complement.
AAGGTCTGATGCACTAAGAGAAAGGGGATTCCGGGGGGGAATTAATAGTCTTATAACCTTGCCACCAAAGATCACAATTGTAGATAAAACAGCTGAGTGGGATGTTTCTCTGTCAAGTCGCTTTGGGGCTGATATCTTCTCAGGACTGCTGAAGGGTAATGGCTGTTTCCTGAATCTGGACAGGAAGACATTGTCTCATAATGCATGAACGATTGGGCATGAGGATTGAAGATGCTGCCCACAGTGTGCTGAAAACAATGGTCATAATTAATAATACATATCAAGAAAATATTGTCTTGTTTCTTAGACTGTTACTATGAGAAATCAGCAACAATTACTTTGAACAAGATGGCAGAGCAAACTTTGAGACATGTCATCATTATGCTGTCCCTGTCTAGCAGGGTGTCAGCAAATGACCTACCCAGGGGGGAGTCACCCAAGGTGGAGCACCCGTGGCCACGCAAATGTCATCATGTAGTGACACAAATACAGAAATGTTTGCACATCTGTATTTTCCAAACTTGAAACTACATTAGAATCACCTGGATATTCACTGAAAACCTAGGGTGCTTGTGCTCTCCCCTTGCCTAGTACATTAAAACCCCCTCCTTTAGCAATTGCCACTTACTAGGTTTAAGGTGGGACCTAAGAATTGATATTTTACCAAAGACCCTAGGGAGTGCTAATTATTAAGTAAACATGGAAAATACTATTCTGGACCATCCAGTTGAATTTTTGTGTGTAAAATGACACAAATTAATCATGCTTGGAATGACCTATGTGCTTCTATAGAAATAAAGAGATATGTAAAAATATATACCTCCTGCTGTTTTTTGACACTTACTTCAGTAAAGTTGTTCTCTCTTGAGTGATTTAAAAGCAAATTGAACAAAATGACTTGTATAAAAAGTTCACATCCTCAAATAAAATTTTATAATATCCCCGAATTGGAAAGAACCTAAATTTCCATCAAGCAATGAATAACTAAACAAGTTGTGATGTATTCAATGCTACTCAGCAAGAAAAAGAAATTAAGGATATGGGTGGTGGCAAGCGTGGTAGTGGCAGCAGGCAGCAGCAATCCACAGGCTGGCAACATAGAGGAGGACACTTCACAGCTCATCTTTCCTAAAGAGTTTGAAACAGCAGAGACACTTTTAAATTCAGAAGTTCATATGCTTCTGGAACACTGAAAGCAACAAAAAAAGAGTGCAGGGGATGAACAAGAATTCTCAGAAGTCTTTATGAAAACATGAAACTACACAGGCTGTTTCAGTGGTTTTGAAAACAGACCATTTCTAGTGTTTATATCTTGTTACTCTAGAAAAAGCTTCATAAATTTGAGTTGGTGTGTTTGGCTAACCTTTGCCCAGAGACTGCTGAGGAGTCCAGTTTCAGGCTCGGAAGGGTGGTTTGAAGATGAAGAGCTACAGCAGCTTCTTGATGATATTCAGACAAAGCACAGCTTTCAGTATTAATCTCCAAACATCACTGCAGCTTGGAGAAACTATGTCCCCACGGGGTCTGGGGCTGACTTGCACAGAAATTCTATTGCAGACGACAGTTGGAATTCCTTTAGAGAAAACAGCCCAGCTTGGAGTTGGGTTAGGTTGCTGTTTCAAATAACTCTTAGGTTCAGGTGACATGTAATCTTGGAGCAGCCTTGTGCAGTGGCTGCCAGTGGCTTCCTGAGTGTGCCTCTGGGAAATGGGAGGTGGTGGGGGTGGGAGTTATATAAGCCACACTGTTGACTATCTCACTCATGGTTTCTGGCCCCTGCATCATCTTGTATTCTTAATATTTCATGTTTTAATTTCAGTGGGTTTATACTTTTTGAAACTAGACCAGACATAGTAGACTTTATAGAGAAAGACCAGTTTTACCTAGATGCCAAAATGCCAAAGGAAGAATTAAACCACTGCTATTGTTTTGAGGTGTTGTTGTTGTTTTTTGAGATAGGGTCTTCACTCTGTTGCCCAGTTTGGAGGAGTGCAATGGTGCAATAATGGCTCACTGCAACCTTCTGGGCTCAAGCAATCCTCCTGCCTCAGCCTCCCAAATAGCTGGTGCCGCAGGTGTGCACCACCACTCTCAGCTAATTAAAAAAAAATTTTTTATAGAGGCAAGGTCTCACTTTGTTGCTCAGACTGGTGTTAAACTCCTGGGCTCAAGTGATCCTCCTGCCTTGTCCTCCCAAACTGCTGAAATTACAGGTGTGGGCCACCACACCTGGCCTGATGGAGTCCGTAAAGTTCCTGGGTCTGTCTGCATGCCTAAGCAGCTACTGTGTGGAGGCTTCACACAGCTCTGTGTCAGATCCCAGATTCTGGTGGCGTGAGCTCACTCCACCTCCTGATCTGAGGGTTGCAAAGATTGATGGAAGAAGCGTGGTTTCCAGCTTGCCTTGGCTCTGTGTCACTACCAGGTGAACCGACACCTCGCCCTGCTTTCCTTTGTTCTCTGTGGGTCAAGTTATTTCCCTGATCGGCCCCAATGCCAGTACCTGGATATTTCAGTTGAAGATGCTGTATTTACTCACCCCTTTTTGTTCTTTTTTATGAGTGCCACACATGGCAGCTGCTTCTAATGGTCATCTTGGCCCCAACCAGCAGTTCTTAATTCTAGAGAAAACATTAAGTGATTCAGGAGATGGAATGCAATCATAATTTACTATATGGCCTAATTGTCAGTAAGTTTATATTGCAATAATAGTGTATACTCTATCCAAAATTATGATGTAAATATTTTGGAAGGATGCATGGATGAATGAGTATGTGTATGTTTGTGTAATATGGAGTTAGATGACTTGTGTGTGATAATTAAAACTATTTTTCATGGAAGGATGTTATACATAGCAGCTCAAATTGAAAAATCAAGAAGTAGCACCACACTCGTAGTACTTCAAAATATGGAGGTAAATATCAAAAACAATTAAAAGAATAAAAACTGGTTTTCTCTGAGCAGCAGAAAATGACTATTCTGTTTTGTAACAAGACTTGCATCCTTCACTGACTTTTAAAATTATGTGCAAATACAACTTCAATGAATCTTTGAAAATTATGCTTCCATATTGGCTGGGCTGTCTTCCAGTGGCAATATAACATTTCTCTAATTACATAAGATGCCATGAGTAGCAGTCCATGTACAAGCTTGTTTCCTTACTACTCTGAAATCTTCCTCTATTGTGTGAATTGGAAACCAAATGTAGTTTCCAAGCTACAAGGGGTGCAGTCACATGCCATTCACCACAGGGAGGCATGGGGGTTACAGAAAGACCAGCTTACCTCAGCATTACAGTGAACTACTTCTCACCTATAATGGTGTGAGCTAGCTTACAGAATGAGTCATCACTGTTAGTCTAACCCCTTCCTAGGAGGTGGTGAGGCCTGAGAAAACAGAATACATTTATGTGAAGCTTTTGTTTCTGGAGATGAAAATAGCAGAACCAAGATGATTGATAAAAAAAAAAGTCTGTTGTTGTACTATATGGAAAACTCAGGCTGTATTCATGGTCTTTGGGTGAACTATTTTCAAGTAAGTAAGTTGTCTACCCCTTGATATTTGATTTTAATATATTTTCCTTTTGTTATGAATACTCTTTCTGTTTTAAGCAAATTGTGATTGCCAATTTTGTTAATGGGTTGGAAGCCATAGATTGGGAAAGCAACTCTCCTTTTCTGCACTGGAAGGAGGCACCTTCTCTCTGCCTGTGGTACCCTACTCTGAGGTTGCCTTGGATTAGAATCCAAGTCTACGAAGAGGGACTGCGTGTTTTTGTTCTTTGTGGGTCCATGTCTTTAAATTTTAATATAGTATATTTATGCTTAAAATGGTCATAAAGGATTTTATTTTATTTTTTCTTTCTGTAATGTTTAGATAAAAGACTTTCTGGCTTTCTCATATGACTGACTTTATTTTTTTATCTTTGTTACTGATGTCTGATTTGTCTCTGTCTTTTAAATATTTATTATTTTGGTTTATTTTGTTTTTTTTTAGATTTACATATGACTTTTAAAAAAGGTTCTATAAGAATTTAATTAAGTAATGAGATTATGTAAACACTCAATAAATAACAATAAACTCAATAAATAAGTATGGAGGTAAATATCAAAAACAGTTAAAAGACAATAAACAATAACACCTATTGTTGTATTATCCTGATTATTTCCAGGAAATCCAGAAAATTGCGTTAGGACCCATTTTCTTTCTGTGGTCTAAAATAAATGCTAAGTAGGTAAGAAGGAATATTTGTAACAAATATATCCAAGGTCTGAATAAAAGAGACCTATATAAACTCATCACCCAGCTGAATAAACAGAACTAGGAGCTTTGGAAGAACTGTATGCCCATCCTCTATTTTATCCTCTTCTCTTCCTTCCCACAGATGTAACTGTCATCCTAAATTTGATGATAACTATTCTCTTAAATTTTGTTGTAGTTTTATCATCTATGCATATGCCCCTAAAATAGATATTATTTAGTTTTCCATGCTTTAAACTTTATATAAATGAAATAATTCTGTATGCATACTTTTACGTCTTGCTTATTCACATCCTTGGGATTCATTCACGGTAATATGTCATGTCAGTTTGAGTGCTTTGATGAGAAGATGTCAAGAGATTTAATGGGAGACACGCCTGAAGGACAAAAAATAAATAAATAAATAAAGAGTGATCAGGAGTAGGCAGGGAGAGCATTTAGACTGTGAAGCAGGACTGACATCAATGATAGAAAAGAGAGAAGGAAAGGCTGGGTGCAGTGGCTCATGCCTGTAATCTCAGCACTTTGTGAGGCCAAGGCAGGCAGATCACTTGAGATCAGGAGTTCGAGACCAGCCTGGCAAACATAGTGAAACCCCACTTCTGCTAAAAATACAAAAATTAGCCAAGCATGGTGTGCACCTGTAGTTCCACTTACTTGGGAGTCTGAGAAGAAGAATCACTTGAACCTGGGAGGCAGAGGCTGCAGTGAGCTGAGATCATGCTACTGAACTCCAGCTTGGGAAACAGAGCAAGACTCCATCTCAAAAAAAAAAAAAAAAAATGAGAGAAGGAAGGAGGAGTGGTTAGGAAGAGCTTCAGACTGCAGGGCAGCTGTGAAGCTCTGAGAAAGTCTCAACCTGGCAGATGGGAAAGACCTAGAGCAAAGCTTGGCTGTAAAGGCGTTCCACATCAGCAGGAAAGCCTGCCATTTTTGGCTGGGAATTGTCCAAGAAGAGAGCGTCCTTGGCAGGAGCACTACCAGGGACCCAAAATTGTTACAGCTGGAGGTTGTCTTCCAACTGTTATCCTTGTAACAGGTTGTCTTAAAAGGAAGTCTGAGCGTCACACCTCCATGCTCACAATCCACTCTTATGCTGCATGGACCCCATATTCTATCTATGTCTGGGAGCAGCTCCTCCATGCTTCCCATGGGTGTCTTCCTGAAGGGAAACTTAGCAGACGAATGTTAGTGAATGGACTACAGCACCCATTTCTATAGTTGGGCCAACAATTTGTTCTCATCATCTCTTGTCTCCACTGTCTATTCTAAATTTTCTTTACCCTAAGCTAATAGCTTGGCAGGTTTTAGTGGCTTTCCTGGGGGTGTGATCAAACCCCTCACTCTGGCAGTCATATACTTCTTGAGCTGAGGTTGCTGCATGTCTATTCACAGTTAGTTAGGCAAGGGAAAACCAAGAGGTATCCAATGGATCACCTGCGTTCCACAAATATTACACACATATTCCTCCCTGTCTTTAGGTGTAAAAGCAGCTATATCTTCTTTTATGTATACTGCATCCTGATGGATGGCAGCCCATCCTTCCAGAGTATTATCACTTACATGGTGTTCCAGGTATACCTTCAGTAGTTCACTCAATGCTCCATCAGGTTTGCTACTTTTGGGTTGACCAGTGAGTCCAGGGAAGTAGTGAAGCAGCAACTGACTTTCAGGGGACATTTACTACTTTTTCAGGATTTTTTGAGCCAGTTGGCAGCTTGAAATTGCCCATTATAGGAGTATTTACATCAAGGAAATTGATAAATACTACAAATCAGGGTTTTTGTTTTGTTTTGTTATTTTTTTCTGGAGAGTCAGTTATTAAAAATGTGCTAGCATTCCATCAAGTGAACTTAAAGATCATGGACCTGTTTCAGATCTTCCTTCACCATAGGGTTAGTATTTTGGTTAGATGCTACGTTGATTTGGAGTCCCTGGTTGGATGTTGTATCATATGGGATTCCATAGGCCCCTGGATAGTGGTTACAGCTGAGGTTCTGAATGTAAGAGAGCAAACCCACACCCAGGCTCTGTATTTATCCCTGTGAGGACAAACTGCTTTCCTTCCAAGAGGGAGGGGCCTGATATACTTAACCTGCCACCACAAATTTTTATCTCAGAACATTCTTGATTTGCCTTTAATCTGGAAAACTTAAGAAATTTTTCAGAGTATGAAATTCCATTGGAAGATTTTCCTTTCTGCATTTTGAGATACCATTCAACTGTCTTTTGACTTTCATTGTTGTAACTGAGAAGTCAGTTGTCAGTCTTTTGCATCCTTGAAGGCAATGAGTTTTTATTATCTGCTACTTTTGCCTTTGGTTTTATGAAATTTCATTCTGATTTGTTTAGAAGTGAATCTTTAAAAAACTTAGCTGGGCATGGTGGCTCACGCATGTAATCCCAGCATTTTGGGAGGCTGAGGCAGATGGATCACTTGAGGTTGGGAGTTCAAGACCCATGGAGAAACCCTGTCTCTACTAAAAATACAAAATTATCTGGGCATGGTGGTGCATGCCTATAATCCCAGCTACCCAGGAGGCTGAGGCAGGAGAATCACTTGAGCCCAGGAGGCGGAGGTTGCGGTGAGCTGAGATTGTAGCATTGCACTCCAGCCTGGGCAACAAGAGCAAAACTCAATCTCAAAACAATGACAACAACAACAATAACAAAATTATGTTATTTGAGATTTATTGTGTTTTTAAAATCTGTGAATTGGTATCTTTATCAGTTTGAGAATATTCCCAGCCATTCTCTCTTCAAATAATTACTCTGTCTGATTTTTATCTTTCCTCTTAGGAATCCAATCAATATCTTAGACCTTCTCACTTTCATCGTCACATTTTTTCCACCTTCTTTTGTATTTTCCTGCTTTCCTGTGCCTGTGCTGCAATCTGGATTTCTTCTCATTTGTCTTCAAATTTGCTAATTCTCTTTTCTGTGTGTGTGATGCCTACTGCTAAATACAGCTATTGGCTTAATTAATTTAGCTTAATTATCATATAGTTATAGAGGTTCTGTTTGACTCCTTCGAACCTGTCACTTTCCATAGTTTTCTGTTCTAGAAAAATATTTTTATGTTTGTCGTTTGTTTCTTAAACATGATTAGGATGGTTGATTAAAGCTGTGTGTAAAAAAATGACAAAATCTGAAGTTTATGTAGATATTTTTCTGCTATCTTGTTTTGTTTGTTTCCTTTGTTTCTTTTTTCTTATTGTTCTTGTTCTTGTGACCTTGTTTACTCATATGCCTGGTAATCTTCAACTATGTATGGCTTGTGCCTTTGGAAATGTATTTTGGTGATTCTTCTCCCCTCTAGAGAGACTTGCTTTTTGTGAAATGAGTTTAGCCTACATTAAATTGAATACAGTTTTAGTGTTTTTAGTTCAATGGAGCTATGAGTATTCAGGGTGAAAATCTTTGTGAGAGTCTATTCCTGGCCATAGACCTCCAGAAATGGCTTCTTTTCTTTTTATCTTTCCTGCTTCTCCTTTATTTGGTGCCAAGATAGCCATCTCCATGGTTCTTAGAGATTGTAGAAAGGCAATCTAGATTTCATGAGCTTGTTACCCTCCCAGCCTCAGCCCTGTGCCCTGACTTTGTTCTTTTTGTGCTGGTGTGACTACAGTACTGAGCATAAGGTGTACTATGTCATCAGAGAACATGTGGTGGTTTTAATGTTCCTTCATTTTAGATACTGATTCTGTAGGTCTGGAGTAGGGCCTGAGATTCTGCATTTCTGAAAAGCTTCCAGATAATGCCAATGCATCATCCATAAACTATATCTTGAATATTAAGGATGTACACAACAAGGACAATTTTATCTAATGATTTGGCAATATGTAAATAATAGTAGCCAAAATAAATGGTATAAATTGTGCTATAAGATTTGAGAAAAATTTGTAGGGTAGAGGTGACTATATTAAACCTTGAACTGGGTAATGAAGGATAGATAGGGATGGACAAAGGAATGAAATCCCAAGAAAGGTCTAGTTCTGGATAGCTGAAGAGAGAGGGAAGGCTGCAGCTCTAGGCTTTACTCCTGTGGAGTTCTTTTCTTGCAGAGTGAGAAGTTTCCTTTATCATATTTGTTTCAGAGTCCTTTCTCAGGAACATTCACCATTTTGGCTATAGAGGATGTTACCTCCATGCTAGAGAAAAATAAGTACAGGTCTTGGACAATCTTGAGATGTCAACCACCACCTGCAGAGGTCTGGCCTGCAGACCCTGACTCAAGGAAGGCTGGATGAATGGACTTCATACCATTACAGTGATACAAGTGGACTAGAGATGGCCCTTGGCTACTTTCAGAGGGTGAAATGCAACCAATTGACCAAAACTGCCTGTTTATCCACACATTTATTTATAACAGAGGTTCTAAGTCACCACACTTGTGGATGATTAACATGATTAAAAGAGTGGTTATACAAATAATAAAAGCTTTAGGATTCAGGCCCAGAGTAAACCCTATTAACAGGTAATTCCCCTTTGATCTCCCCCTGCAAGGACCACCCAGCACAAAGTTTACATGAGTAAACAGTTGAGTGGAGACAAAGGAATATGGGGTAAACAGACTTCTACTGGGAAGGCCTTTGATCATTCCTATCTTCTCCCTAACTTAATGGACTGGCCAGCCACCTTCAGACTGCCCCAATAAAACTTTTCAGCCTTCCAAGAGGTTTGAGACTATAATCTATAACTTACACTAATATTCTCCTTAATATTTTGCCAACCACCCCGAGTGAATAACAACACAATTTGGTATCACCACAGCCCTCACCACTTCCATTGATGGCACTGTGATCTAAGTATTCAGACCATATAGAACTCCATGTTATCTATGACATGAAATAAGAATTTTAAAGGACCTACATCTTAGCTGTTGTCACAGACGAGTTTGCATTAGTATGTGTGGCATCCAAACCAGTATGTTTTGGTTGTTTGCATCTTCATGCCTATGGAAAGTCCTTGGGCCTCTTCCCCCAAGGTATTCATGAGGTCCAGTTATATGTAGAGAGAGTGGGGCTGATGTCACAGGCTCTGAACTTTCTTCTTTGAGTATAGAAATCCTCTTATGGAAACGGAGACCTGAGGAAGCTCCTCTATATAAACTCAGCTTGATTCCAAATTCTAATTTTGACTCAGTGATACCTGCTACACATTTAAGTTTTGGCTATTCATTTTCACACTCCTCAGGGGATGACTGTGGGGCTATCTTGGACAAGATTTCAATGGCCTTTTTTTTTTTTTTAAAATCATACCATGCAGTAAGAATATCTGGGAAGGAGGCAGGGTGTAAACAGGAGGTAATTCTCCTGTTGGCCAAGTGGGCCATTGATTAAGTGGCACAGAAGTCATGATCTGAGATGATCTATTTGTAGTCACAGCAAAAATGCTGACTGAGCTAAACGAGTCAATCTGGAGCCTGGTGACAGACATAGGGGATTCATTAGGTCAGTTGCTCCAGGAAGCTGTCACTTATAGGGAGTTTTGATGCTCTTCTTTAACCTACGTAACAGCCCAGTAAGGTGCGATGCATTTCATATGAGTCATCTGAGGATCAGAGATGTGACAGAGTTTCTCCAAGGACACAATTCCAAAAGTTGCAAAACCCAATTTTGAATGTACATCTTTTGAATACTAGTATCTTGCTTTTGAACACTGAATGCTATGTTAGTTTGGGATCTCCCCAAGGCAGACCCTGGATGCAGGGAGCTCATTTAGGAGATTATTCCAGGAAATCCAGTGGAGAAAATGCTAGTGGTCTTGTTACTATTATGGGGCAATTCTGAGAAACCTTAGTGTTATCCTATCAGAGGATGGGGAGGCCGAACATTTGTCTACCAGTTTCTTTCCTCACTTCCTGAAGTTGCCCCTGAGATGGAAGCTCTAGAGGTATGAAGCTGACAGGTGCTAGGATTTCCTACAGCAGTTGTGAACTCAGGTTGTTGAAGGTATGGAGCAGAGCATCAACAGTATTACCTCAGCTTCTTTTTGTTGAAGATCTAACGTCAGGTACTGTGAGTTCAGAGCACTGGGGCATCTGGCAGCCAGGCTTCCCCTCTGTATTAGGATTTGTCAGAATCAGTAGGATGTGTCTTTATGTGTACTCTCTCTCCCACTTTCTCTCTCCTCTCTCTCTCTCTCTCTCTCTCTTACTCTCTCTTGGTGCTTTGTATCTGCAGGTTCAACCAAACAGCATTGAGGGATGCTGAACCTGTGTATAATGAGGGCTGACATTTTGTAAAAGTGGGTTCTGTAGAGTCAACTGACAAACTTGTATATCTGCAAATTTTGGTTTTGGGGGTACCCTGGAACCAATTCCCTGAGGGGTGACTGGGTATATAGATAAACAGATATACAAGGAAACTTTTAGAAGTTTGTGGAAATGGAATTAATAGATAAAAATAAAAAATATAAACTTTATTTCTCAACATAAGCTCCATAAAGTTTAACACATTTTTGCAAACAATGATACTAGTCATTTAATCAATCCCTAAATAATTGAGAGTCCAGGAATTTAACGTGTCAATGTCTTTTTTTACATTATTAACTAAAGGAAAATGGGTGTTCTTTAAATATTTTTTAAGATTAGGAAACAAAAGGAAGTCAGAAGAAGCCAAATCAGGACTGCAAGGTGGATGCCTAATGATTTCCTATTGAAACTTCCACAAAATTGCCCTTTTTTGATGAGAGAAATGAGCAGGAGCATTGCTATGGTGAAGAACTCTCCAGCAAAGCTTTCCCAGCAGGTTTTCTGTTAAAGCTCTGGCTAATCTTCTCAAAACACTCTCATAATTAGCAAATATTATCAATCTTTGGTCCTGCAGAGAGACAACAATAAAAATGCCTTGAGCATCTCACAAAACTGTTGCCCTGACCTTTCTCTTGACCGCTCCAATTTTTCTTTGTCTGGACCACATCTGCCTTTTGGTAGCCATTACTTTGATTGTGCTTTGTCTTCAGGACAGTACTAGTAAAGCCATGTTTCACCTCCTATCACAATTCTTCAGATCTTGATCCCACTTGTTAAGATATTTCTTTAAAAGGTTTGCTCTTGCCTGCAGCTAAACTGAGCACTATGGTTTTGGTACCCATTGAGTGAAAGTTTGTTCAACTTCAATTTTTTTTTTTTTTTTTTGAGATGGAATCTTGCTCTGTAACCCAGGCTGGAGTGCAGTGGCATGATCTCAGCTCACTGCAAACTCTGCCTCCTGGGTTCAAGCGATTATCCTACCCAGCCTCCAGAGTAGCTGAGATTACAAGCTCCTGGCACCACGCCTGGCTAAATTTTGTATATTTAATAGAGACAGATTTCATCTTATTGACCAGGATGGTCTTGAACTCCTGACCTCAGGTGATCCACCTGCCTCGGCCTCCCAAGTTTCTGGGATTACAGACATGAGCCACCACACCTCAACTTTAATTTTTTAGTCATAATTGTGTGGGCCGAACCAATTGAGTTGTCTATGATCTTGGCTATTTTTTCTGCTGTTAGTTTTCAGTCCTCTTCAAATAGGGCACAAAAAGATTTATTTTTTCCTTGCAAAGTGATGTGGATGGTCTGCTGCTGCAGGCACTATCTTCAATATTATCTCACTTCTTCTTAAAATGAGTTATCTATTGTAAACTGCAGATTTCTTTGGGGCATTGTCCCCACAAACTTTTCATAAGCCATCAAAGATTTAACCAGTCTTCCACCCAAGTTTCACCATAAATTTGATGTTTGTTCTTGCCTCAATGTTAGAAGAATTCATGTTGCTCTGATAGGGACTCTTTTCAAACTGATGTCTCATCTTTCTTAGTGGCTCAAACTAGATCCTGTTCAAACATCTTATAACAAGTTAGTACAAGTTTATTTTGGTGCAAAATGATTCAAAATCAATGCATAATTTTTCATAATATGCATTTTCAATGAAAGTTTTGACGATCTCTTGTATGAAAGGGGATTTATTGGGGGAATAAACTCACGCAATTTTGGAGGCTGATAAATCCCATGACAGCTGGAGACCCTGGGACGCAGGTAACATGCTCAGTTCAAATCCTAAGGCCTCCGAACTAGGAAGCCAATGGCATAATTCTCAGTTTGGGATAGGAGCCTGAGAACCTGAGAGATGCTGATATTTTTGGAGTCCAAAGTCTGGAGTTATAATGCCCAAGGGCAGGAGAGAAGAATGTCCCAGCTCTAGGAGAGACAGAAAATCACCTTTTCTTTGTCTTTTTCATGCCCTCTAGGACCCCAGTCACTTGGATGGATCCCACTTATGTTGAAGGCAGATGTTTCCCACTAGTACACTGAATTACACACCAGTCTTCTCTGGAAACACCCTTATAGGCACATCCCAAACTAATGCATTACCAGTTCTTTAAATATTCCTTAAACCAGTCAAGTTGACACTTAAAATTAACCATCACCCTACTTATACTATAGATAGTGACCTAGAGTCCATGGAAGTGCCTTGGGTGCTCAGGAGCTGGCTTTGCTATGGTAAGACTCGCTTGGTGGAGAAGCAGCATGCACAGTGGTTCTGAAAAGCTGGAGGAGGGTCACTGGGATCAGTGCATTTCTGGTCTGAAATTGACCAAGAATATAGTGTCTGTGGACCAGGAGTGGTTAGAAGCTACAGAGGTCTTAAGAGACCCATCCCTCCTCAGTCTACCTTGCACCTACTGGGGGCTCCCACTCTTACAAATAATTCCGTTGTTTTTTTTTGTGGCATCGACGATGAGTCACTGGCCCTGAAGAAGTCCCATAACGTTTCTCAACTCAGTATCTGTGACTATATTTCCTGCTCTTAAAAGCTTAGCATGCCCTCATTTTTCAGGTTGCTTGGATAAGTCTTAACCATGCTATTCACATAAAGAGTCACTAAATCCTCTGGCACCAGGAACTAGAAAATATACTGAGCGTTGGGCAGTCCCATCCCCAGTGAGGCATAACTTCCTTCCTGGCCCATGTGGATGAAAGGCCTGGGCCTTGTTACAGGCTGTCAGAACACCCGAGTTCAGTAGAAGTATAGATCATAATGGTAGGGATACAGGGTCCTTTGTAACAGGTTATCAGTGTGGCCTATGCTGGAATGTCTGGTGACTTCTGATTTTTTTCTTGCTTCCAGGTCTTTGGCCTTAGCGCTCTCTGTCATATTTGGGTTCCTGGGTCTAGGCCTGAGCAGAATTCCTAGGTGCAGCTGCTTCTGCTGGAGGTAGACTGCATCCAAGAAAGTAAGGGAGCTGGGTGAGTTCTGGGAGTATAGATTCTGACTGGGGGTCACTGCTGGGCTGGCCACCAGTCCTTCTTCTGACCCAGGGTTAAACTGTGGCTTGGGACTGACTTACATCCTCTCTTGGGGTCGGTCTGCACATAAAAGGACTCCTATCCTTGGCAGTTCTGAAACAACACCACCACAATGAAAAAAGGTAAAGATCTTCATGGAAGGGCAAAAAATTGACAAGGGGACAACATTCTGTGCTCTCATTCTTACTAATTTACATTTCGACTTTCTCAACAGTGTTAAAAAGTGTCAGACCTCAGCTGAGGAGCATTCAGGATATCAGTCATCGGGTGTGGATTCTTCAGGATCGGACCCTCATAGCAGTCCCAAGGAAGCACCATATGACTCCAGGTGAGTAGTCAGGGTCTGTTAAAGGCAGCCCCTTTGACCAGTGCAGTTGTGTGTTTGGTGCTCAGCCTTTATTCCACAGTGGGCTTATTAAGTGGGCATATCTAGAGAGAGGAGCATCTCATGGACAATAATGAATAGAGGGTGAGCATAAGGTTGTTCTGGGACTATGGTCATGATGTCAGAGAAGAGAGAGAAGGCTTAAGGGAGACTGAAGGGTCAGCCTATGAAAAACAGTGGAAGACATATTCTGAGAAACTTCAAGGAGTAAGACTAGGACAAAAAAGTGTAATCTATGGGAGGACCAGTTTTTGAATCCATGAAAGACTGACTTTTCTAATGGAAAGTGTTCCTCAAAGATAGGATGGGTGTTTGGGTTAGGTGGTGAGTGGCAGGGTGACCACTCTATGAATGCACTATGAGTGTCAGTTAGCAGATTCCAGCCTCTGTTGCCCTTAAAACTCTGAGTCGGAGATACCACCCTCGAAATGGCACCTGAACACCACTTTTCACATCATGTTCCTAGTCACTATTGCCTTAATCTCATGCCAACATGTGGAGACCCTTGAGAAAGACAGAGGGAACTCCATCTACCTGGGACTGAATGAGCTCAAGCTCTGCCTAATGTGTGCTAAGGTTGGAGAACAGCCTGCACTGCAGCTGGAGGTGAGTGTGCAAGACAGGACCTGCCAGTGCTTGACTAGGAGAGGAGCTCATTTATTTCATAGAAACTCAGATTTTAGGATCTTTTAAAAGACAATATACTTATTATGCTATGCATATTTATTTTTGGTTTCTTTGGGGTTGAATGTGTTTTGAAAGAATAAGAAAAAGTTTCAGGGATGTTTTGAAACAAACCTACCAAAATGACTTATTTTAATTTACAAAAATATTAATAATTTGGCAAGGATGATGTCTAACTTCAATAGAACATGCACACACACACACACACACACAGGGTAAAATCAGCAAGGACATTTTAGCAGTTAATTATCCCAAAGTAGATGAACTTATTAAAACATCTTTTTGGCAAAAAAATACATTGCAATTTAAAATGAACAAACATAATTCTCTGTAACAAACACTTTAATAATTGTGATTTTCCATTATTAAAGAAAAGATAATTAAAGCAGGCCTCTGTGTACTACAGGAACGCTCTTGATCATTTTCAGTAAACAAGCATAGGCAGCCACTCAATTTGACGACAGGATATAAAACAGTGGCTTTCAACCAGGGGTGATTTTGCTCCATGGACATTTGCCAATGTCTGGAGATGTTTTGGTTGTGGCAACCTGAGATGGGGGTGCGTTACTTGCATTTAGTGGGTAGATGACCGGGATGCTGCTAAGCATCCTATATTGTACAGGACAGATCCTGACAACAAAGAATCATTTTGCCCAAAATGTCAATAGTGCTGAGGGTGCAGAAACCTGACAGAAAATAACTATGTTTTAATTTGGAATTCACAGTAACTGTTACATAAATATTCTTTAAATCTCTCTGTTTCTGAACAACAAATAATGGCTCAATCAGTGCTTTGTTAGAAAATTATTTAAGTTGTGTGATTTTTTTTTTTACTGTATTTTAGGTTCTGGAGTACATGTGCAGATCATGCAGGATTGTTACATAGATAAGCATATGTCAAGGTGGTTTGCTGCCTTCATCCCCCCATCACCTATATCTGGCATTTCTCCCCAGGTAATCTCTCCTAAAACTCCCCAACCACCGCAGAACCACCCCTAGTGGCCCCCATTCCAGTAAAATGAACCAGAGGTCTACAATCAGCTACAGAGAG